>VWPU01014571.1:0-258147 GCA_013398955.1 Callaeas wilsoni | reverse complement strand
GACTGCAGCCGGGGGACTGCAGCAGCGCGGACTGCAGCAGCGGGGACTGCAGCAGCGGGGCCGCAGGCCCTGGCAGGCAGGCTGTGTGGAGCAGAGCGGGAAGGGGAGCAGAGGGATCAGCCGTCGACATTTTGCTCCCAGAGTGACACGGTGCAACAGGTATTTAGGGAAAGCAGGGCCTATTGACAAAATCCTCCCGGCCTGTGAATTACGCGCTGCAGGGACTCTCAGCATGGGCTCCTCTAAAAGCTGCTCACATAAAACCTGCCTGCGGGAGCAGGGAAAAGAGGAGAATCAGGACATTCCCCCGGGTGAACCACTGGATGAAATCAGTGGTATTTTCCTCACATAAAACTGATTTGAAAAGATAATCAAGCCCTAATTGAACAGGATGGTTTCACGAGAAAGGTCAGGAGTTGCAATCTCACCAAGTGATTGTCTGAATGATACTGAACTGTCTGAATGAGACTGAACTTCTAGCCCTTTCAGCCTACAGCCAAAATCAGATGAAGCTGATTTTAAGAACACTTCAGTTTTTAGCCAGCACAAGATTTTACATTTGGGTGCTATCCAGTACTTCAGTTTTTCACAAGAAATCCACATTGTCAGATATAGACAAGCAACCCTGTATTTTACAATTTATTCTTCCAGCAATGTGTCAGTCAATTTGCAGAGTTAATTTCCAAATAGGACAAAACATTTTTTGCCTCTCAATAAAAATGAGTGACTTCAGCAGAACATTCAAAGGGAAAATTCCTCTTCGCTCTCCACTTTCTGTCCTGGCAAATAGCAGCAGAGGCAGAGCAGAATAACAAGATCCACAATTAAACATGTTGCCAATGGAGTGAAAAAACCCAGTCTTTGACAGTAACAAAGTGATCTATCATACCTCATGCCTAAACTACAGAAGAAGACAACATCCTTTTGGTCAGTCTCGGTTATTAAAAGTATTTGCTAGAAGCCAGAAAAAGCTGGCTAAGACACTCTGCAATAGTATAAAAGCATCTTACAGGAGAAATGAAATACAATATCTCATTGTGCAATACAAAACAAAGGCTTTGACTACAGCTTTATGCATTTGCCAATTCAATTATGTAGATGGTGATCCTGCAAACATGCAAAAAGGGCAAATATCAACTTAAAAGCCCAGAACAAGCATCTTTGCTCTCCTCTCACTTGCAATTTTTTACCCGAGGCAGGATGAATTCATATTACGTTGGTATTGCAAAGGCTGTGTACCTTTCTTTTCCTTCTCCATAGCTGTGGGAGTTGTTCCTTCTCCTAATTCTGTCTTTAAGGAAGAAGTTTCCCAGACTCTAGAAGTCTAGTAAGGGTGCAGGGAAGCTTTTGTTACACATAGCCAAGCGGTTTTAGACAATGCAACAGATCTCTTGCAAGAAGTTTTATGCCCTGCACACCATCACTGAATACAGCACATGGTGCTCAGTGTAAAAAATGTATTTGTTGTCTTCTGCCTGGGGGAACAGAGATTCTGAAGCTTCATAGAAGCTGCAGCTTTCAGAAAATGAGAAAATTACTCTGAGTTTACATCTTGAGGGTGTTTACATCTTGAGGGTTATTTACATACCTCTTGAATGTCTCCCACTATCCCCTAAGCTCTTTAGGCCCTTAATTCAGACAACTGAGTGATGTTCACCCTCTACCTGCAAGCGGTGGGTGTCTGCAAAGAGAAACCAGTCATATGACAGAACAATGCAGAGAAATGTTTGGTTCAGAAGCACTGCAATGTTCTTGGTATTTTGCTGTTAATTAGGCAGTGGGATTGCAGCCATCTGAGTATTGCATACTGCACAGAAATGAAACAACAACCAGCTCTAACAAACAAAGCTCTAAATAAACAAAAAGCACAAGGAAGCAGAAGAGCCATTCTCAGCTAAAGCTGAGCAGCAAGGCCCAGTGTGTGTTGGGATGAGTGGGTGACTTGGATCTGGGGAAAGAACTTAAAGAGAAAAAACAAAAGGACCTCACAATAACTCTTTTTATGCTATTCCAATTTGACAGATACTTGTCCTGCAGCCCGAGTGAAAATCATGAAAAGTGGACATGACTGTGCGACCAGGGATGTGCCAAGAGTCCTTAAGGAATACACAGGACAGAGGGGAGTGAGGACAGCCCTCCAGGCAGGTGTCCAGACTGCAGGTGCAAACACGAGAACAGGTCAGGCCAAGGCCAGGCTGGGAATGGTGCCACTTGCAAAGAGTTTGTACCTGCCAGCTCAGACACAGGCCAGGGGACAGCTCTGCTACAGAAGATGAACATGCTATCAGCTGGAAAGCAGATGGCGCATTTAATATTTTTAAGTTGGCCACTGGTACAAAAGCCAACAGGTTTCAATCATGTGAATGAAAAAGCACTAGGAGTAGATACGCAAAAGGCAGTCTTTTTACAGTGTGTCTTAGGTGTATCGTCCATCACGACAGGGAAACATCTCATCATCTCATATCACTGTTGTGAGGCAGGTGGAACATATTTTGGAATAGCATGAGGATTGAAAAATAGCCTAGGAAGTCTGCCATCAGAACACAGAAATTCAGTGAAAGTACAAGATGGAGTTGAATGAGCTCAAACTGTAGTAGGGACTGCACTAGCTTATTGCTCTGGAAATTACAGCAAGACAGTCAACAAAAAAAATGTCTTGAACAGATCATGACAGAGAAAAGAGACAATTCTTTGTTGCTACAATAAAAAAGAAAAAACAGGGACAAAGGGGTTGAATAAAGAGGTAACAAAAATATCTTCTATTATCCAAAGCAAACAGATCAGAGACAAGTATTTCTCTATATTTGTCATGCTCAGTGGGTCAAGAGGATTCTGGCCCTTGGAAAACTGCAGAAACAAGGTCTCTGGCAACACTAAGGTTCGTCACTCGTGTGGGAGCTGCACTAAACTGGGGGATGAAGAAACAGTTTCATAAAAAAGGGGGAAAGCAAAAGGTTTCTGATGATCTGTGTCTGAAAGTCTAGGTGAAAGCTATAAAGCTGATGGGATCTAGTCCCCAAACACCGTGCTATGAACAAGCTATATTGAGTCTACTTTCCTATTAAATTGCATAATTAGCACACAGGATTAAGAGGACAGAGGGTCTTAATTTGTGTCACACCTTGCAACAGTCTCTTCTGGCATAAACACAGTGGAAGTAAACCTGAGAGACACTGGAAGAGGAAGGAATCGGAGCGCTCGGTGTTGTGCCTGCTCTAATATCCCTTCCTGCAGTGAAGCAGTTCCCTTTTGGCAGTTGTATCCTTGAACCCAACAGTTCAGGACACCATCGAAGCTGTTTTGGTTGTTCACAGTTTTATCAGCTGAGGACCTGGCCTTTCCTTCCTGCCACTGCCATGGTCCACAAGTTACTGCTATGGGAATGCAGCAAAGCCGGAGGTTCTTTGAAAACTATAGTTCCCTTCACACTAAAATCTTCTGACATGCAAGTAACGTGAAGGCAATTCTTCTAAGGGAACACAGTGGCACTACAAAACATGGTGCACACAGAGGCCAAAAGAATACAACAATTAAAAGTCTTAGTACTTTCACAACCCTTAAGCTAAAATACAACTTAATTCCTGCACTATTTATATCTAATAGATCACACATGGGTAACCTCTCAGACACTGCATGATTTTATCTGCCAGTGTGACTTTGGTGGTGATTCTGATCGATATAAAGGCAAGTATAATGGCAGCAACTGAGGCTCTTCACCTCTGGTGCCAGTTCAGCACACACAAATACCCTGCAAGAACATACATGCTAGTTGAGATCAATAGTCATTGTTTATAAGTTACTTGGCTCTGAGTATGCCAGCTCTTGGAAAGGTCCTGGTGAGCCTGGAATCTGTAAATGGTTTTTTTTATTGATGCTGATGATAGGGATGAGCTAAATTACAGAAGCTGGAATTGCTTTTAACATTATTCAAGGGGAATGTTTCCAAAGAGCCTACTGTTGCAAAAGCCAACAGTAATTTATGTCTCTTCCAAAACATTTGCCATTTCAGAGAACTCCAAGCTGCCTCTGTCTAAAGTCCAACAGGTTTTTTTAAGAAAAAAGAACCTGTGTTCAGTGCTGAGCAACATCTGGAGATCCCAAACGTGTTCAGCACCTTGCAAGGCCAAGCTCTAAGCAGGTTTTTTTGGCACATTTGGAAATTAACAGCAAGAACAAAGAACCAAACTTCTGCCCAGATTTCATTTAGTGTATGTTTGCACTGAAAGCCGCAGTAAATCCATCAACAAAACAATTTCTTTCTTTACTGCACCCTCTTTTTTGAATGGTACAAGCTCCTCAGAGGTCCAGCCATGAAACAAGTGTTCTGGGTGCCACACAAACATGGGACACCGTGGTGATCCCAGCTAAAAGAGACATTTTGTTCACACCTCCAAGAAGAATCTAGACAGAATCATCATAAGCAAACAGGTGATCATAGATTCTGGTCCTCAACAGTCACACACTGCTGAGTTAAAGAGAAAGTGTCATGAGTAGATGCTGGATTTCATGAAGTGCTACAACGAGTTTCAAACCTTTATGGAAGAAGTAAAGGCCTGTATTTTTTACCTAAATTCATGTAATTTAAATCAATAAAACCATAAGAGATTCAATTCTCCATGCTGCTGTGGAAAAACTTCAAGTATAAATACACATTTCAGCAACAGGAATTGCCTCATACTTAGCAAAAGCCACCATTTGTAACAGTATGAACAAATAAGCATTTCTCAAACTCCCTGATTTTACATATTCCCAAGAGATGACCATAATAATCTCTTATTCAGACATGATCCATTACTCCCCAGATTACAACTGTTCTTATCAATAGTGCATGGTACCTGTTTGCTGGCACATGCCAAACTGATCACGATGTGTAAGGTCTGAGCTGCTCAAGAATATATTCATCAAAGTGAGACTTACTTAATAACAAAGGCAATTTTTCTTACCTGCTGTACTGTTCCCTTTGGTGCTATTCCTGTTCCATGAGTATTGTGGAACTGCTTCTTCTACAGCCAGCACAGATCACCACTCACCTTGTTGAAAAGCGTGCCACAGACATTGCTTCTATCTCTAAAGTCATACCTCACAATCTTTTATTTATGAACAGGGCCAGCTTTTCCCTGGGCCAAACTTTTGGGGGTTTCCATTTATGGGTTAAGTTTTATTCCCATCCCCTTCTGAAAGCCCTCACAGGCACACCTTAAAATACAGTGGGTGAAGAGATGTACCTGTTCATGTCTCAGGACAGAAAAGAACATCTCCTGATCACAGCCCAAAAGGATGGTCTCATGCTTGGCTGCCACTCTGGACAGCAGCAGTACAAGTGAGTATCAGCAGGGCTGGTTTCAGAGGGCCTGTGAAAGCAATCACATGTAGGGCAACATTTGAAAGGTTGAGAGGCATATTGACAAAGCTATCTGGAACACAATTAAGCACATTGAGTGACAGTCTTTCTACAAATATTCCTCTGAGTTGACTTGTATTCATAAAATTGCCCTGAGTGCCTCTGATCTGTAGCCAGTCTAACAGTGTGACATCTAGTTTATCTCCACCTCCTTTACATTCCCTTGCAAAGGGGGTGGGACTCCTCTCGTGCTCAGAGGGGAACTGGGGGAGACTCAGAGTAATTCAGTGTCTGAGCACACCCAGCCCGTGACATCCCTGCGGAGCCAGCAAGGGCCACGGCTGTGAAAAGAGGTGTTTAACCCCAGGGACGTGACCTGCCACAGTCACTGGTGTCTTGCAGAGACTGTGGCTCCCGGTCAAAGCATGACAATCTCTATCCCAAAACTGACTCAGCCCAAAGAAAGGAAGAATTGTTACAACAACCCAAATGGTGCCAGGATTGCACAGAAGGCTCCAACAAATTCTTTGTTATGATTATTTTATTTCTATAGCTCAACAATGCCCGCTGTGGGAATACACAGAGACCTACTCTGATTTCATCCACGCTACCAAGAGTCAAAGAAGCAAACTGTCAGTGCAACATAACCTGGGATAACTGATAACTGTACTAACATGATAATAATTTTATACCCAGGTAGCACGTCAAAGGTCCAGCCAAGACTGAAGCCCTGTCAGCTTGGCATTATACAAACATCACCAGGGACAATCTTTGTCCAGGCATGCTTACAAACCAAACAGACAAAACAGGCTATGTGTAATAGGGAAAACAAAACCACAAGGGAATTAAGTGTCTGGCCAAGGGTTACACCAGCCAGTCAATGGCAAAGACAGAAATAGAATCCAAGTTTCTTAGTCTACTACTTGTGGCAATGAGAACTGTGTGGCCCATCAAGAGCCTTATTAGTCCACAGTATTTGGCAAGACCTACTACAAGTCCTTCATTAATATTTAGAGACATCATTTGTTCTCTGCTCTATTTTGCTTTCCTTCTTTCTCCTCAAAATAGAAACTTTTTCTTTGGAGGAAACTGGAAGGACCTCCTGTGTATGAATGGGGAAAGTAATGACTGCTACAGGATGAAGCAGATGGATAAATAACTCCCCCAAAGTGATAAAGAAAAACTTCTTTATTGCAAAATATTATTCCTCTCAATGTTCATAATTGTAACTGTCAGTTACCAAAATTAGGATGGAAGCTACCGTATTTTTAATTGCATACTGAAAGCGTGTAGAGCTAAACAGTGCCTATTAGTCCACTCAAACAGATGTTATCTATGTCAATACACAGTTTTGAAAATAAGAGTCCATATTTAGACTGCAAATCTCTCTTTTTAGGCAATTGCTTGATTCCCAGGGGGTGGCTTAGGGTAGGGAGGAGCATGGATAATGAGCATTGATTTGCCAGCTGAACATTAGACCCCTAGGTTAGAGCCCACCCACAACCACATAACTCCCATTAGGGGCCCACATGTGGGATTTTGAAAAGCACTCACCATCCATTTAACTCTTTCTTTCTTCCCACTGGGCTTCTGTAACTTGAGGTTTCAGACCAGCACCGAGCAATCACACCTGAAAGGGATTGCCAAATGGCACAGAAGCAAAAACATGAGCTCTATATCCACTACTTGAGAACATGTCAAATCTCACAGTATTGCTTTCAAATATTATGCACATTATCCCGATTACTATCTGACAAGTATTTCCTTTATTTACACTTAATTTCTTGAATAAACCCATTTGCATTACACAGGAATTGAAAAATCAGCCCCCTTCCCCCTATATTCTATTAAATATGTTAAAAAAAACTTCTACATCTTCTGGTTGCCAGTCATTTACAGTAAATGAGATTTGAATTCCAGACTCTGGAGTGCAGCCATTGAGGATATGCAGCTTTGCAAAACATTTTCCACGATGAAATCTCCAATGACTTGAAGGTACTTCACATTAACCTAAAGCAATTTATTAGTGCAAAACTCTCTAAACTACTGACATATCTGGTCAAATTAAAACATGATAAATCTAATGATGGGGTTATAGTCATTATGCTGTGGTGAGAACTGCATTTGGAGAAGCTGGTGTTTTTCATATTAGCAGTGTTCCTTGCAGCCCAAAAATGAAATTACAAATGCTTTCAAGAGAAAGAGGTGCCAGCTCAGTGCATAGCTTTTGTGCAGTACAGGGTTGAGATTTGGAGTAGCATTAGTTGTTTGTGTGGAAAAACCCAGCAAGAAGTGTCAATGAGCTATCTTGGAAAAGTACTAACAGAACATAATTTGCAGAATTGGGTCCTTTTAAGCTGAGTATAAGTGTTACTTCTACAGCTGTATCTTTATAAACCAAAACCTCCATGAAGGAATATCAAATTCTATCTTTTGTAGAGAGGAGTCCAGAAACACAATTAGAAATACAAGTCTGTGAAAATTGAGCTGAGATTTGTGCAGCCAGCAGCTTCCTGCTACCCAAAACAAAAAGTTACATGTGCCAGATGATGCGAGGAATTCAAGCTACTGCAAATTGGCTGAGCCACAGTAACTGTCCTGGATATATTCACCAGTCTACTGCCAGTTTAATTCAATTTAACTTAGCATGCTATTAAAGAGGGTTATCCAAAATTTTATTCTGTTGCCTTTGGTGCTACTACTTAAAACATACAGAAATAAATATCACAACTTGGATGATGCATGGTATCTTGTCAATCTGTAGAACCTAAATTCGTTTTTTAGTTCCATTTCTGATCCTGTGTTTATATATAGGTGTCACACATTAACAACAAGTTGATAGAAGTCCCTAGTTACAAACTCTCTGGAATTTTGTTTAAAATCCAAATACAGAAATGCAAACAGATTCTATTGTAGCTTCAGCTCATATCCGATGTTTAACAAGTCCTGAATTTCCCACAGAGCTGAAAGCAAATCCCTTATTACTTGAAAGAACTTAAACACATTTCACTTTCTCAGAAGCTATTTTCTGTCACTATTTCTGACAGTGCTGCCTTTGCTGGCTAATGCATTCGGTGATGGTACTTTAGAGAAGATTGCTTATTTTTGGGTTTTTTAGGGGTTTCACTCACAAAGAAACATCCTTGTGTCTTTCAGACACGAGGCTGTTCTGATTTACCTGTAAATACCTTTTCATCTGTAACAAAACCAGGCCTTTTTTAGTGCAGAACTCAGGATTACAGTAGGTGCAGTGCAGGATGTGCCTACAGGGAACACAAATATACCAGCCTCAGTGCTTTTTGATCATGCCCATGTTCTCATGCTATCAGAGGCTCAAAAGGAGGCAGTAGCTGAAAACTGATCCTTAAGACTGGCATTGCTCTCAATTCTCAACACAGCAGGGTGGGAGGTTCACGAGGTTTGTTGCATAGAGTGTGGCCATACACACTTGAAATTTTGTGATGTTTTCTGTAAGTTTCATAAGTCACAAGCTATGAAACAACTTTCTACCCTTCTGGCAAATCCGTTTATACAAATTTCTGCCAGTCCATTCAAGGCTGCATAGGCTTATTCTACAGCCAAGTGCACTCTTCAAGGACTTCCCAGAGGGGGAAGAAAGGTGGAGGCACTATTAGGTATGTCTCAAAAGGTTCACCTTCTCTCTGTCTGTTCTTTAGTGAAGTATGTCAGGCCCTGTGTGTTAGGACCTTTCCATGTCCATCAGAACCGAGTTCTGCACATAACAGGCAAAGGAGCATTGGATGAAACATCACTGAAATCAACAGCATATCGACATAAGAGTGAAAATGAAATCTTACTGTGCAAGAGCGCATTCCTGCACGTGAAGCCTAAGATGAATGGCTGTCTGGACTTAAAGATAAGGGAGGAAGTCTCGAGCCATAGCCACAGCCAAAATCTCAGAAATAAACCCTTGATTTGAAAGGAGCATAGAACAAAGCACTGCACATTCATGCATTTTTTTGTATCCCACTAACTTAACAACCCACTGTAATGGGGTTAACTAATGCTTAGACAAATTCTGCAGTTCAGCTCAACCAGTCTCTTCTGAAACCAGAAGGAATTGCTGTTTAATGTCCATCCAGTATCCCTGCTCTTTGAGGGGAAAGAAAGAGCAAGGTTTCCTCAGAACTATAAAAGAAGGACAACAGATCATCTGAGGGACTCGTGGTCTTTAGGGAGATCTTCAAAAATGCTAGAAGTCACTTATGCTCACTAGGTTTGCTTTTTTCCTTGTATCTGCAGACCATTATAAGCAGGGGAGAAAATAATTACTCCCCTCCACATTATCAGACTTGTCCAGATAAGACAAATATTTTGTGTGATGCCCTATTGCAGAACTCAGCCATGCTATAATTAGCAGCTGTGAAGAATCAACTCCACAGCTGTCAGCAGATCCATCTCTACTTTCCAAAGGGGTTTGTGATATGACTTGGAAAAATGTGGACACATAGGAATTCTGAACAAGTTATTTCAACTCAATGGGAAATACTCGTCTGATAAGAATACCACAGTTCAGACCTTTGTAATACTTAGCTGTAGCAGGCCCAGCTTAAAGCATCTAAGTATTATTTCTAAAAAAAATCCTTGTTGCTTTAAAAGTTCACTCCATCTTTTACTGATACTTTAACATGACTTTGACTGAACATGATCACTGACTTTTTTTTTTTTTAAAGTACTTTGAAAAACTGCACTGGCAGTAATATTTGCAAATACTATTTCAGTGACTTCCCAAGGCAAGAAATTTCCTCATTAGTGAACCTGAAGCCACTGGGTGGCTGCTGTGAAAGCAGAGAGTGGGGAAGCTCTGAACCCTTTTTGTGCCAAGACAGCACAGAGGCTGCTACACAACTGGGGACCATCGAACCAGGGCTTGGGTCTGATTCTTCTGGGCCTTGGGCATCGTGCTCTCATTTGACCTGGGCAATGTGGGTATGTTTCTCACTTGAACCACTCCTAGCCTGCTTTGCCCAAGCAGACTGAGCTTGAAATACAAGAGCAGTGGTACATTTAAAACAAGGGAGCACCATAGGTCTGCTGTCAGATATCACTGCAGCTTTGTTGGTGTTCTTATGGAAATTCGGCTACACTCCGTGTGAGAGCAAAGAAAAAGAGGGAAACGGGTTTTGTTACAAGGTCACACTTTTCCTTTGAAGGCCATTTCCAGTAAACAGCATCTGTAAGGCTATACTACTTTACACATTACCAAAGGTAAATAATCTTGAAAGATTTAAAGGAATGTTTCTGCCCAGTGATATCTTGATTGGTATACTCAAAAATGTAAGCTTGTCAATCCCTGACTTCTGTAAGAGTAATCTCCAAGAAATATGTTTTGCCTCAAGCAACAGAGGCTCCTAATACACTTCTGGTTTAAAAGCAAGTAATATGAGGCATCTAAAGCAACTTTCAACAATAACTATTGCACTTTTTTCCAGTGACACCAGCAGGACTCCTGCCATTGACTAAAATCTACAGGCTGATACAACTTTAGGCAGTGAATGATGTATAGTATTTTCCTAAGTCAAGGACAGCATTTTGGTCAGGGGTAATAGAAATATCTGAGCAGATTTGCCACAACAACATTATCATTATTCGTGTTCAGCACATGGGATATCCTGATACAGTTTTGTGATCATGGGTATTTGCTTTAAATATCTTTAATAAGGTCTGACTCAAAACTACTCAACTCCTAAGTAAAATCTCAGTGAGAATCATTTGGGTTTTACCTAAGACAGGCAAAGGAAAAAGAAATAAAACCTAGAACTATCAGCATTTCTACATGTTCTACTCACTATAATTTTTAAAACTTAATAAAAAATGCTGATAAATATTCAGAAGGTTGTCTGAACTCTTCTAGAACAGAGTTATACTAGTATGAAGTTTTACTAGTTGATGGATGAAACAATTGTCCTGTCAGCCAAGTTTTTTCACATACTTTATGGTTCACTTAATGCTTCCTGGCTATGCAGTGAAAAGCTGAAAAGTGAATGTGGTTAGAGTTTTACAGATGACTAATGTTTCTGTCTTTGTTACTTTTCATTATTTTAGTGTGTGAGGTCACTGCCACCTCTCAGTATTTGAACGATAATCTCTTATTTGCAATAAATGTTTTTAAAGAAATATTGCCATAATTTGTTTCACCCAAAATTATAACTTCAAACTGTCCTCATATCTAATATTAAGTGTTTACTATGTTAACCAAATTGATAATAGAAAGATTATATCAATCACTAAACTGTAATTCCATTGAAGTTAGAGTATCAGTTCTCTGACTTGCTAATGCTGTCAAAAAAATCATGAGTCAGAGAAAAGTTTTCAAAATGTCTGTGTAGCTTTTCCACCCTGTGCTGATGATCATTAACTACTAATAGACAGTAACAAACTCTCGTAGCACATAATAAGGCCAGGCTGCTCTGTCATGACCACTGCAAAAATTAAGAAAATATCTTTCCAAGGGCCTTAGTATTAGTTTACCTGCAATAATTTCAAGGGATAGAGTGAGTCATCCAGGCTGCAATACCAGATATAGTGGCTGAAACAGCCCACAAAGCTGATGTAGAGTGTTAAATCTTACCCAGAATTATGTTAAGTGATGGATAGAGCATTACTGGATTGAGCTGTTCTCACTGGTAAGAAAGAAAGTTAAAGCTGTGGATTGGTTGCTGTCCTCTGAGAAATAATCCGCTCCTAAAATGTGTTATTCAGTGTTACCAGTAGAACACCACAGGTGTACATGGTACCACACGGGCAGGCATGAGAAATGGACTGTGGCAGAGAAGGCTATGGTTTAAATTCGATATTAAACACAATACTGGGAGCATGCAATAGTGACAAAAGCAGGAAGAAAGGTTACACTTCAACAAAAATGGGACGGGCAGCTGGACTGAGTTCTGGACTGGATCTCACTGCACATCATTCTCAGGTGTTACTTATTCTTCTTGAAGATCTGTGAGCCCTACCGAGGTAGTCTGTGGTTGCACAGCCCGTGACTGCAGTGAGACCCAACACACAGGGAACAGGGGTGTGGGATAGACACCAGTGAGGGGTGCACTGAGGGCTCACACAGATTTTTCATGGAAACACTTTGTGCAGAGTACAAGTGTGCCATATCCAAACCTTGGGGCTCCTGCAACATCTGCCCTTTGGTGCTGTAAGTGCTAAGTGCCCTGGAAAGATAAATGCTCAATGCCTGTGTTCCCTGCAGTTATCCTTATGAGCTGGATTTCCAGCCTGGCTCAGCCGCTTGCAGGCCCAAAGAAAATGTGGCAAACAAGCAGTTAAGAACGCTCAACTTCAGAGCAAAATCCCCAGATCCACTCTGTCTGAATCAGAGCTTTTTCCAAGCTTATAAAGTTTAATCGTTCATTTCATTCAGGACTTGACAGTGTGTTAGGGAAGTTACAAGACCAAGTACAGGGAGAAGAAAAAATAAGAGCAGAAAACACCTGTCTTTGCAGCTGGTCACCAGGCAGACCTTTAATGTGCTGCCTGCTGGGAAACAGGGAGGGTCTCGTGTTACACTGAGGCTTCAGCAAAGGATGGAGTTTGCAGAAAGGAATCCTGCAAGTAGAAGATGTGAGGCTTGGGCTTTAGCCAAAAACAATGGAGAGCAGCATTAAATGAAAAGTTCCATAAGTTCAAATGCATTCAATCACTGAACAACACACAGCTTTGTGGTTTGAAGGAATTTTGAAAAGAAATTTAAATTGTCACTGCAGAGCTACCAGTTGCTTCTAATTTTGAAGAACAATCAGTATTTTACCCTTAAATACCACCAAGTGCTTCCCAGAGTGACCATAGTCACCCATAAACAGACTGAATGTCTTCATTTAGGAAGAGCAGACCAAGCCTGATAAAAGCCGATATACTACTTTGAAAATTGCATTACTGCCTGAAGCAGAATTTCATCTTTCATAGGCTAAATTGACCCTAATAAGTGGCACCAGTTTTGCTTTAAGTTACATCCTTAGAAGCTCATTGACTACAATTGAGAAATCATTGAAGAAGAGAGATTCCAAAAGATTAGTAGAAAAATATGCATAATGGTATTAAAGTAGACATTTAGAGGGTATAATCTTAAGAATAGAAATGTTGCAACAGAAAGCAGTAGAATAAAATTTAAAAAAAAATTAGAAGTTAGACTTAAAATCCTAAAGCAGTGAAATCTGCATAGTTCTATTTCTAAAGTGAAACAGTGGAAAAGCGAGGACAGGACTGCAAAATATCTAACAAAAAAGTGATCAAAGCACTACATAATGAGGGACTAAAATACATGTTAGAAGCCAGAATGCCCTTTCCTCCATAGTCTCAATAATACTGACTGCTAGAAAGGGATAAAGGCATTAACAGGTGCTTAAGGAGCAGATCAGCAGTGACCTGCATTTTCAGCAGTGACCTCTAATTTCGGTTTCATAGCACGAGACAAAGAAGAATCTCTTTTTCTGAGGGATCTAAAATATCTTAAAGTCTGCCTGATTTTGGTAGGAAATGAGAGGACAGTAACCTTCCCTGATGAGGAACTGAGAAGGGTGTATATGTTGCTGAGAAATGAACTGTCGGGAATTACAATTTCCCAATTTCAGGAACATAACATTAAGGATTGAAGAAAGAGGTATTTAAATGCTACAATATTTGAAAATTAACTTCTTGAATGAAGTAGAGTTTCAAAAAATAGTAAATATTTTAGGCTCATATACAGATACAGTTTATACTGGCCCTTCAATTGAGGGATGAGATTCACATTAACAAGGGTATTTGATTTGGGGCTTTTTTTATCTTCTGGCAGATAACAAACCTTTGGAAAACAAAACAACCCATAAATTGTATTTCATCTCTTTGTTCTTAGGTTCATTACTAGAGATTTAATGACCTACGATTCCTTTAATCTCTAATTTTATTATTCTATTAAACAAATGATAAATAAAAATTTTCTCTAGACATGCAGAGGGAGGGAAAAATCACCAAAATATTGGAAAAGGATCCAGGTTTTCAGTCAGTTGAAACATCCCTAATTGGCTGGCATGTTTTGCTGCACTTATTACAGTGAATGCTGCCATCTGTTTCTTACTTCAAAAGAAATAGTCAAAACGATTAGCAAGCTAACAGAGAAGAAAGTCTTATCATGCATATAGAATATTTTAAAAAGCGTAGTATCCACTGGCTCCCTGTGGATAGAATATTTCTAGCCTTGACATGATGATTACTGGTAGAATAATATTCAACCATCTTCCATTTGTGATAATGGGACATGTAGAGATGAGAGAATTTTGACTCCAGGTTTTCCATTTCCCACTTTAGGGTTTGCCTTTTTCGTGGTGAGCCGAGCTGTGCTCTGGATCACAGGTTGGCAGCCCAAGGTAATGAAAAGTTTGCCAATGTAAAGCATCATCTTTAGCAGCCCAAAGAGAAGCCTACAAACAGCAAGGAAAGAGCATGGAGGAAAGCACACACAATGTTAGGGTAAAGGAAAAGACACACGAGGGACACAACTCCCTTCCACTAGACTGGAAACGTATCATCAGCAGTGCCATCATCACAGCTGATCAAATATGCATCACATGGGCTGTTTTCCTAATTGTCAAGCATCATAATGAATTGCTGGTATTTCTGCACTTCATTTAATTTCGTCAACTGCTGCTTAACCTGATGACTGCAAAATTCATGCTTGCAAAACCTGTAATGTTTTTACAGACCCCTTGCCTATACATTTATGTAGGGCATTCACTTCCTTGAGTGCTTGCAGATTATTCAGTCCATTATGGGTATTCTGTAAAGGCAAAATTCCCTATCAACCTGCATGGCCACAATCTGAAAAGCTAGGGAAAGGGAACTACAGCAAAGAGGATGTGCAATAAACCATGGTAGCTGCTACAGTCAAGAAGTGACAATAGCGTAAGTATGAAATACAGGAGAGGATTTCACTCCCATGAAGCCTGTTATGTATATTTTCACCCTGTCAGTACACTGGAGAGTAGCAAGATTCATAACTTCTCTCCATCCCATTCTTTTCCTATCTAACCAAAGGAATTCAAAGCTGGATCTGTCTGAGATTAGGAGAAATAAGAGCTTTTTCCTCTCTGCATTTCCCACTGCTACAGGGAACAAAAATAATTTCCAACAAAACTGGTCTTGTCTCATCCGTTTTTTGGCTTTGCTTCACAAATAAACTTTATTAATTCACTTCTATGCTTTGCTTTTTCTCCATATGTCAATGACAATACCGATAGTATTTCCTGATTCACAATTGCCTGAGTAACAAAGGCATGAGACACACAGGCCAGGGCTCAGGCACACCCACCACTGACCCCTTCCTTCACTCCCGTCTGTAGGCCACACAAGGAAACAGGCAATTTTAGAAGGAACAGTATGCCAACGTACTGTTTTACACAGAATGTCCAGGCTGTAGAAGCACCTGCTCAGAGATGAATACAGCAAGCAGGCAAAAAGAACAGAAGAGAACATGGACAGGGGTAGATGGCAATATAGGGGGGGGAAATCTCAAAACAACAAACAAACCACAAAAACCAAGAGATTAACAAGTCATCCCTAAATATTTGCTATCAGTACCAGTGGACCAACTGAAAACCATGAAGAAGAAAGAACATAACAAACTTCAGACCAGAACAATAACCCTGTCTCAGTTTACAAATGTGACTGGAGTTTGTGTTTTTCATCTACTTTTTTAGAAAAAACTACAAAACTAAAAAAAAGGAAAAAATAAAAAAAAAAAGGTATTGTGGGAAACAGGAGAATGACCGTAAGCTGATGTGATAGCTGCTGGCTCTTGCAAACTTGAAAGGGAAACGTGAGAAAGTGCAAGAACAGCAGCACTTACATCACACAGGCAAAAGAGCAGCCTGTGCTATTGCGCTGGAGGGTCCTACTGTAGCCAGGGATTCAGCACAGTTCTCAGGCAGATGGACCTTTGGAAATGCAGATAAGTCCAGGGGAGATATATGAGCCTCTAAAAAGGATGTAAAAAAGTAGGGGAATTCAATCAGCTCCTCTGTGAGCATTGGTGACTACTACACAGGCTTGATTTGTTTTAGGGAACTGTGAACTAGGATGTTTCTTAACCTGGGAAAAAAAAAACCAACACCAAAACAAAACCCGAAAAAACCAAACCAAACAAAACCATAGCTTGGATGAAGGTATCTTTTTCTTCTAGAAGTGTCATCATTCTCCTGCCAAGAGGGAACATTTAACAGTTATCAATAGGCAATTCTGAAGTTGGACAGAGCTGCCTAAATCCGCTTGTCACAAATATGTCTACTGTGTTACCAGGACTGGTTTTTGATAAATGAATTGGAAACCAGCCTATTCATCCTGTATAATAAACAGCAAGTGCTGGAGGGTATTTAACATGCAAAGGGTACACACCACAGATTGCCACGCTCACTGCATGACAGCCACCGAGGAAACTCGTTGGACACAGGCTCCACATTGCTCATGGAAGGGAAGAAATGTCATTTAAGGTAATGTGTACAACTGGTCAAATCAGTGCTGACAAATACATTTGCTGACAACTTCAGCCCTTTTTCCAATTACCAGCTGTTTGCAAACAGACTACTGCTGTGTTTGTTATTGTAATTGTAGGACAGACAATTGAAGTGCCTGAGCCAAAGCCCCAAACTCTCATTGACTTCACTGGGCTATGGGAAAAGGCTGAATACGAACAAACTTTATGCAAAGAATTTGTGAAATATTCACTTGGACTCTTTCCCACTTTTTATTTATGCTATGTAACTGGTCATTCACATCATGCAGATTTTTTTTTTTTTTTTTTGTTCCAGGCTACATATCTGAAATCTTTTGATTAATAATTTAACAGCAAATAATTTTTACATCTGAATGAATAACCATATTCAAACAAGACTAGAAAAATGTGAAGAGCAGTCATCATCCAAATGTTTGTGGCAGTACAAATATCCAGGAGTGGCTGATACCAAAGGCTGCAGTAAGCCTGGGATGAGCCATGGCAGCACTTGCCAGCACAGTTTTAGCCCATTCACGAAGCTGCTGATGGATCATCAGTCTGAAGCAGGAGTAGTCTCAGAACAAACTGCACTGCAAGCTGATTCACTCAAGGCTGGAATCACCAACTAATCTGCCCTTCCCATGAATAAAGAGGAAATCAAACACCGGGATTAAACATGGAGCTGCCTCATTTTTCAGGATCTGGAATTATATTGCCTGCCTCTATGGGGGAAGCAGTTGTCTTTATAATTCAGCCCTGCTTTGTCTGTAATGGTGAACAATAGTAATAATATATCTGTTCCAAAGAACTCTAGGAAAAATTCTTCAGAGGATTTACCATTTAATAGTGAGATTATGATACACTTACCTTTACAGAATAACATCCTCTTTTACTAATCCAACTGGCTTTTAATAGATTTGTTGGGAGACTCATGGGACATGTCAGCTACAGCAGGATATCATAATCTGATCCTTAGATTCTTCTAAGTGTGTTAAGCAGTATGCATCCTCTCAACTGAACATAGCAGAAAGTTTCTCCTTGATATTCAGGCATGTTTTTATATATTCCCTTCCTCTCCTCTTTACAGAGTAATTTTCATCCACCTTGGCCTTCATCTGTCAAATAGTGGGTGCTGAGCCTAGAGTCTTATAACCAAGTCATCATGGAGCAATCTTTTTAACGGGGCACTGAACAGAACAACACAAACTACAGAATGTATGTTGCAGAATTACCACCTACCAGTGCTACAAGCATGTGGAAATTTTAGACTACGTCTGGTTTTTTCCCTGAAATTCCTTCTCCTGGAACATGCCCAGTGCAGATCAGATATTCTGATTATTTATATGTCGT
The DNA here is from genome assembly GCA_013398955.1 of Callaeas wilsoni. Taxonomy (NCBI): domain Eukaryota; kingdom Metazoa; phylum Chordata; class Aves; order Passeriformes; family Callaeidae; genus Callaeas; species Callaeas wilsoni. The sequence continues at coordinate 239,962 of VWPU01014571.1, read as the reverse complement.
CTTGCATTGAAATCCCTTTTCGAGAAACACCCCCTCAAAGGCACTTCAACAGCCCAGAAATGGGTTGTTATCATGAATGATTGGTTGAAGCTCTGAGCAACAACAAGACAGCTTGTGGCACATCACAAAGATGTTTTCCATCTCTTGATTACCTTATTTGTTTTCCAAGTATTGAATTATAATGTTTACTACAAGGAGCACATAAACACAATAAAACCTGCCATCTTTTAAAATAATGAAGAAGCTCAAGATATATATGTGCCATTTGATTTACAATAATTTGTTCCTTCTTGATACTATATCTTGATAGCAGCAATTAATGAATGTGGAGAAGATAACATTGGTTTGAGCGTTCAATGTGACACACAGAAACATTGCTGTAAATGATCCTAAAAGCTCATGGAAAAGGGAACTGGCAAATAACATAGGGTATGATGAGCTGAGCCAAGAATGTGATTTTGGACCGTTTCCATTGCGGTTTTCACTTCAGAGTAATTTGTATGATTTGGAAAGCCAGCAATATAACTCTGTGTAGGGATGGGTTATTTGAGGTAAACTATGTTTTAAGGATGGGGTATTTTTATAGCCACGGACCAAAAATTAGGTCACATGCTACAGCTACCTAGAGCTAGGAAGACAGAGAATCCACTGTTTTTAATTTCTCACATTATCTTGTACCGTGCACAGACATGTATTTTACTGTTCTTAAAATACATAGCTATTAACATGCTAATGGCACTATGAGCAAAACAGCACAGCCTAATAAAACATCCTTTTAGCAGAAATATTAACTTTTCACATTCTTAAGGGCTAGTTTTCACATTAAATTCCTCAAGAAATGCAGTGAAGTAGAAGCACAGGAGTGTAATATTTGAAACTTTTAAATTATACTGGATTTTAATGCATTCCAGGTCCATGTGACAGCACAGCCTGTCTATTTAGTGCTAGATTTTCTGTGGTAAATCTTGAGCTATTTTTTAGAAAATAGCTGAATTTAAGCTGCTAAAAGTTAAAATTTACGGTTTGTATATAAAAACACAGCAATAGTGAGCTCAACAGAGTACATAAAGACAGGACTACCATAATTTAACATATTTGGATGTGAACAATATTTTCTCTAGCACAGAACATGTAAAAGATGAAAAAATTTCAAATTCAAAAAAACCCTTTGAAATCAGCCACAAATTAAAGTTTTATAGTGGGGCCTTTTAAAAACTTAGGTCCAGATTCCCCTCTGTAGTGAAGTTTCAATGGAGAAAGTGAAAATACCTAATTTACATAAATGAAAAATTATAAAATCAATATAATCCAGACATTAAACTCTCATTTTACTCCCCACTGCGCTGCTTGCAAAGACTAAAACACTTCCAAGATTTCTACAGGACCAATCTAACATCAGATCTGGAAATTATCTTCACTTAGAGGGTGAGTTAGAGAAATATTCATAGGGTCAATGTCTTGAAATGTCCTGATGTCCTTGGCCAGAAGCCAGGTGAATAAAAATAACGAAAAATTTGCAATTATGTAGCATTGTAAAGGAAAATTTAAAGAATTATTGAACAGTACTAACTAAATAAAAAACACTGGCACTTAATAAACAAGGGATGTTATTCTTTCTCCCTTCTTTTTTCAAAAACGTTGAAATGGTATATATGATTGTTGCTTATAAAAATCTTCTAATTTATTGGCATGATCTAAGTGAGAACTTCAACCATCTTCTGGCTCATTCCGATTCATGAAAGCTCAGAAGTATGGAAGGAAGTCCTGAAGCTCACAGCCCCTCCACAAAAGAAATCCCTAGCACGGATGCTGGGCTTCTCTCCCACCCCTGCTCCTCAGAAGCCCACCCACCACAGAACTGCTGCGTGGGACAAGCGGCATGTTGGGGGCTGGTGGGACATGGGACCGCAGCACCATAAAGGTCTGAGCACAGCAGTGTCCCCCCAGGAGCATCCCAGGCTGCTGCAGTGCAGATGCCAGAGCTAACTGGGATAACACGAGAAGAAAATCAATTAAAGGGTGAGTGGATAGTTAGAATGTGAATGCCCCAACACACACATCTTGGAGTCACCGCGTCATCTCCCTGCATCTGGGAATGGGATGCCAACCTTGGGCTGTGCCTCTGGTCAAGCACAGGCCTGAATCATACCACGACATCCCAAATCTGTGGTACTGCTGCAGAAGCAGTGGCTGCTTTGGCTGAAGCTCGATAACCTGTCTGCATTCCATGGATATCCTCTCCAGAGTATTCCTCTGCATCGTTTCACTCCTAAGATAAGATACTGGATACTGATGACCATCAGGCAATTTCCCCTTGTTTCCTTTCATCTATCACACATTCAGTGTTCATTAATACTTTTCTCAAGTACTCACACCTATTTTTGCTCATATTCCACAGGTGCTCAGTTATCTTTCATGTGCTGTAGTGGATCTCCAAGACTGCCTCTCCTTTTTCTCATATCCACTGACAGGGACTAAGTGGCTTCTGGTCTGGACAAGGACGTGTAGTTATGGTGACAGGACACTTTTATTATCAGACACTTACTAAAGCTTGTTAAAGGTTTTATGAAGAGAAGAAAATGTGATTTTTACAGGGGCAAGTTAAAGTCTACTGGAGATTAAAGGGATTGTTCCAGAGGATGTTCAATGCAACTGCCACAGCTTTTGCTAGATGAAGATTTTACCATGATTCTACCATCTTGATCTGGACTGCTTAACTGACACTTAAAACTGGAGAGTTTCCTCTGGAAGACAAGCTTGATGTCCTTTTAGAAAAATGATTGAAATTGGTTTTTATAGGGGAAAGAAAGAGTTTGGCCAACAAAAAAGTCAGCTGACAAATTTTGTGCCCATGGAGTGTTATCTAAGATAAGTAAAAGCAACACTGAGACAGAAAGGCCAGAGCGTGTGCTGTGCCAGGCACAGCAGCTTCCTTTATCCCTCTTGCCATGCAGCAGTGCCACATGGTCAGCAGTCAGCACAGGAGACAGATCAAAGTCCTTGTAATCCTGTTAGGAGGCTCTTGATATCGCCTGAGACGAGGGGAAATGAGATTTGTGGATAATCTCAGCTCATCTTAGCTGCAAGTGCCTACAAGGAAAATGTCACTGTAACCTGCCGCATTTTACACACACGAAAGTCCCCTTGCCTCTTGCTCTTTTCTGGAACAATGTAACTCAGGCAACTGGGAATACAGTGGTGGTTTCTAGCTCACTGGGTTTTTTACAAGTGCAACAGTACAAATAAATCCAGTTTTTCCCCCTGACTGACCCCACTGGTGGGCTGTGCAGGGGTGTGCTACTAAACCAGAAAAACCACAATTCTGTTGTGATTAGAAACCTTTGGGATGTCAAAATGTAGCAACATATTTGCGCTTTGGCTGTTTGCCCTAAAGGTTTACACCAGTGGTTTTAATAAACCTTTCACTTGCAAAGCTGGTGCAGGAGCAACCAGAAAATAAACCCAAACTGTCCAGAAATGGGCAGCACCGTGAAACCTGTGAAGCAACGCAGCACAAAAGAGGTGATGCTGCTTTCTCTTCATTTTATTTCCCCATGGAGACAACAAATAAGAAAAAAAAAAGAACAGGCTGTCAAACCTGAACAGAAGAGCCGACTCAGTAGGCAATCTCTGATCTTCAGTATGTTCACTAAAAGTTCTGGTTTTTTAAGGAAAGTTTCCTTGTTCTTACATAACCTTCGACAGTTCGCTACAGCAGGGTAAGTGAGGGAACAAGATTAACAGATACGAGATATTTTTACTGCTTCACCCAAAGATTCACAGAATTTTCTGGGAATTTTAACACTTTTTCAAAACAATGTGTGATTCTTCATGTTGCTATCAGTGCTAGGAGAGACTTCTACATAGCCTCCAAGTGATTTGTACTGAGCAGTCTAAGAAAATTATTTAACATCCTTCTTCAAACTAATAAATCTGCTAAATTTGTTTTTGATAGGAACCAAAATCCTGTTATTAAATATCCATGCAATGTCACTGCATTATCAGAGTGGAATCATTAGGCTGCTATTCCTACCAACTGTTGTGTGTAACCATGAACTTAGCCATGACAAACGCTTTCTGAGTTAACTTACAGGAAATATATTTGTGTCAATTAGCACAGATTGTGTGATCGAGGAGCAAGATCAGTGAAGCATAATACATGTAAGTCAATATCTGCCCTAAAATACGACATCTATTTATCTAAGTGCAGTATCTTGCCTTCATTTACTTTATCACTTCCTGCTTCCCTCCTTTTATTAAGCATTTATTTTTAAAAAGACTGGTGTAAACAAAGCACATAATATAATTTTAAATGAACTTTGATTACAATGCTGTTCCACCAGTAGGATTTCTTTGCCTCCCTACCATGAAGGTCCACTGCTGATATTTTTACCAGCAAGTCCTCCAAACAATCACTGACTTCAGGTCACAAAAGATCCACCACGGATGTGAAAACCAGAATCATTTCCCCACACTCTGCAGCTCCACCAAAGTAGAAGCTGAAGGTATGATCACATCTGAACAGTCAGGGAAGCACCAGCTGTGCAAACACATGGCCCAGCCTGCAATAAATCCTTTTTCCTTCCTACAACAGCTGCAACAAAGCCAGGGCTCCCTGGATACAGAAAATCACTGTACCCTCTCCAGTGGCAGAAAACCAGTGAACAGCCCCATAACAAAGAGCACCCTGGGCTATTAGTTAGCCTGGGATTCAAGAACATCAGCATTTCAAAGTCGTCTGCCATGCAATAGGCTCCAAAATCAGATCTTCAGCCGCATCTCCCTAACCTCACCAATGGCTCTGAAGAGCTGAGACTTTCCTGCTCAGTGCTGAAACCTCGAGCAGAGCTTTGCATGCACTCAGACCAGCAGGGCTCGGCGTGGGAACGCTCTCTGCAGAGGAACACAGCAAAGCTCGTGTGCAGGTCTGCCAGCAGCGCTCCCTCATCCTGTGTTCAGGAGCAGAGCCTCTGCTCTCACTGCCTTTAGGAGAGTGAGGGCATTTATACAGGCACCTAAACCTGAGGGATGAAGGACAAGATGACCTGGAAGATGGGTCTGGGGATGGGAGGAACTTTGCCTCAGAGTCAGGACCATACTGTAAATGATAATAACATGCGAGTCCCAGATTTCTTCTGCTTTCAAGCCAATTCTCTAAGCATGCTACTGTATTTTTTATTCCTCTGTCATCATAACATTAAAAAGTGTCTTCCTTTGAGCACCCCTTTTGAGACATGGGCCTGAGTTTTGAAGGGGGCATGCTCAGCACTTTGCAGGACATTCAGGGAAACTATTTAAACATAAACCAAATTAACATACCCCTAACCACCAAAAACTTGACCATTTTAACCACAAAAGGAGTCTGCATATATAAATGTAAAAAAATCTTATTACACAAAGTCCTTGTTTCAAAATATAACTGATAATGCAGCACTAAACAAATTTACCAATAAATCTCAGTGTAACCATTCTGGTACCAAAGAAATGAGACAAAACAACTTCTACAGCCTACTAAAACATATGACCTGATATTTGAGAGCAAACCAAGAAGTTTTAGCTATTGAGAAATGAGATATGCAATTTGTGGAGCCAAACTTATCACTGGTGGACAGAAAAAAGATAATAATGTTCATATTTACTAAGTAATCTATTGCTATTTACACCAGAAATTACTGCACACAAAAAAATTGCTGGTAAAAAACCAGCCTGAGAAATCTTGGTGTATGCTGCTATCCCCTTCTGTTGTTCTTCAAGGAATATAATGGAAACTAATACCAAAAAAATGAAAATTCTAGATTTTTTTATGTTGTTAATGGAAAAAATACAGGAAAAATAATATATAAAGAAGGCAAGTTAAACTCCATTCATTTATTCTTTTCACTTTTTTCTCTTACTGTCAATATTACCAGAATTTCTCTAGTTAAACAAAGAGAAGAAAAGGTTACTTTCTAGGGGAAGTAAAAAAAAAGAAAGGAAGGGGAAGTAATCTGACCAAAAAAAAGGATGATGTATCTTTATCTTTCTTCAGTCAAAATATCTCTTTTTCTTTTAATATTCATAATAAATAGTCTCCACCAGGTCTGTTCTAGTCTCAGCATACACCTAATTTCCATCAGCATTAATAATTGACGTGCGCACACATAAAAGGAGAAATACACTTTACTTCGTCAAGTCAGAACTGGACAACGGATTTAAATGAAGAGAACTTGAGAGGCTTGGAGACAAGTGAAGCAGTGCATAACAAGTCAATAAAGGATAAAGAATTCTTAACATACTTGAAAAGATTTCACACCAGTGGTTGAAGGCCTAAAAAATCATGCAAATGAATAGAAGAGGACTGGAAAGTCTTTATATAACAGTACATGGAGTAAATAGGAAAAATTGTATATCAAATTATTGTATTAAAAAGAAGCAAAGAAAAATAGTGTAGAAAACTTTAAAATATTTACAAGATAAATTATTCTCATGAAAGAGAGAAAATTTTCTTCCCTAGCAGGAAAGAAAATGTTGCAATAATCAGACAGAACCAATGGTCAGAATTGTATACTTTTCCAGCCTTCAGTTCATGTCCTACATAGTTTTAATCCAGTCATCTACATTTTTTCTTTCCCAATTTGGTCCTCTGCATTGTAGCAGTGATTTTCTCAGCTATATATTTCAGTGTACAGTTGGACACATTAACATCTACAAAAATCTTGAGGTCTATGGCAAGATAATAATAAATAAATGCAGATAATGATGAGCAGGAAACAACAGTTAGTGAGATGCATCCCTGTATAGCATGGCTTGTTCCATGAAAAACATCTTGACCTGCAGGGCCATCAGCTTCCACAAGACAGGAAAAGGTAAATTAACTGGGGATCTGTTTTGCAGATTTTGAAGAAGTGGTCACAGAGCCTTTCTTTACAGTTCCAGTCTACTTAATTTTTAGCCATTTTTAACTGATTCCCTGAATGAGTCCCAGGAACAAATATTCTACAAAGCAGTGAAGAGATGAACACTTTTCACTTCACTTTTAGTGAGCTAAGAACCTTATATCAGAGCAAAACCCTCAACATCTTTAACAGATAAAATACCATCAAAGCAGCAGCAGCTGCTAAATATGTTCTACCAGGATTCTTTGAGACATAACTACAGGACAAGTTTGTGGAACTGACCAAAAGGTTTTGGTAAAACCAATGTGTTGAGTTTTAGTAACATTTAGAGTTTCACACCACAATTGAAAAACCAAGTGTTCCTCTGATTACATTTTCATAAAGATTAGGAATTAGAAACTGAATTCAGATCAGCCAAGGTTTTGAGCTTTCACAAAAGTTTCCCTCAGTAGCTTGTGCAAGAGTTACAACATCAAACTCTTTAACTGAAACACTTTTCATTTCTTTCTTCTATTCAATCCTCAAACAGAAGTATTTAGTCTGGGTCAATCAAAACATTTGCACTTTAGGTTTGAAAACACTTCATTTAAGTATTGCAGATGTGGGGTGTTCTCATTATTGTTTTCTACTGCTATTAGCTGCAATTTCAAAGGCAACAATGGTTCCAAACACTACATCGAGATTTTCTTTTTTGTAAACTTTTTTCAATTTTCCAAAAGTTTACCCACTGTTGAAAAAACCAGGATGGCTTTGCCTTTCCTTTGAAAACAGTTAAGCCAAGAAGTGTCCATCCAATCAGATTAGAGTCAGAACTTTCACATAGAACATCTTAAAATATTACGAATATTATAAATCACCAAGTAAAATATTGATAGATGTTTTCCTACATCATTACAACCCACTTCCCTTCATATCCATTTAAGAGAGTAGAAGCAGGCTACAGATTGCATTTTCCCAATGACAAGCTGTACACAAGAGTTATTCTAAGACAAAGTCTTTTGTAAGACCCCTATGCATGCACTGCTCCTTAATCTTTTCCTGGAGGCAGTCAGATTTAGGACTAAAAAGGTAATGAGCCAAACAATACCACTATCATTTACTAAGGACATACCTTTTAGTAAGTCTAAAAATTCAGTTCAAGTTTCAGAACCTAATATATTCTACTCAGCTACTACCTCATCCTGAAAGCACCTAATTTTCTTGGGAGCACTGACTGCCTCTACCCATAATCCAAGCTTTATAGTTTTGACATGGCTGAAGCTGTGTTCCTTTCTTATTTATCAGCATCACTACTTTTGACTTAAGAGCCCATATGCTCAGGCAAGATCCAGATGACAAATAGAAAACTGTGCTGCAAGAGAACCGAAAATCTCATCTTTCCCCATCTTACAGATGTGTCAAGACAAGGCTCTCCTCACAGCACCTGCAGTTGTTAATAGGCAGGGTGCTCTCCAGCTCTCCAGCCTTCCTGCAGGAACCCGGTTACACCCAGGGTTCAAACCATCCCATGTGCATTATTAGCTGGAATATTCAACTCACTATAAAATATTTTAGCTGCAACCGCCTTTTGTAACAAGTTCAGGACGTTTTCTCAACACAAAATTGCAAACACAATTAAATCCTGAGTGCTCTTGATTCCAGATACAGGGTTGGCATGGGCTCAAAGCCTAGGTTGCATTAGGTTTGCACAGAGGAAGAAGGAGTCATAATTAGTCTGCACGGTGTGCTAAGGAGTGAATGCTTTATGCAGAGGGTGTTCCCTTACCAAAAGGCGACTCCTGTGACAACAGAGTTTGTCCCTCCTAGCAAGACTCTGATACATTGGCATTTAGAAATAGTTTTAAAGTATCCCTTAACTAGTCCCCAGGAAAAAGAGAGCAAGCTCAGGGAAGAGCAGTATTGCCACTACTCAACCACCCCCGGAGAAATGATGTTACAGAATCATTTACCATTCATCAGAAGAATGAGTTCAGACAGGATGTCCAGGCTTGTCGCAAGCCTCTCAACATCATTAAGGAGCAGGGATAAGCAGCAAACTGCTGTCCTAATCATAATGGAAAACTATTAGATTTTCTTCACCAGCTCATGCAGGGTTTGCCAGAGGTATCACACCATTTTTAATGCTGCAGCACAATAGAGAAATTGTCTATGTGGATTTGACAGCATTGTTTCTTCTAACCAAAACAATCAGGAAATGCACTTCAGAAAACTTTCTCATCTTGCACAACTATGTACCCATACATGACTTTTCTGCAGCAAATGAAGTTTTCATGGCTGCTTAGTGCTGCGCACGGATTGCATTTCAGAGATTAACCGAAATTACAGCCCTACGCTCCCCCTCCAGAACTTCAGTGGACACCATTGTGTCTTCCTTCAGTTTCACAAAATAGTTCCACAGTTCCTTCTATGAGAGTTATGCTATTTGTAGCTTTGAATGCAGAGGCATGGGTGATGAAATTTCACCCTGTATAACAGCCCAAATACCAGTAAAGAATTTTACATATACAATATTACCAGCTGACCAAGTGCACAACATCCTTGCAAGCTTTGACTTTACACCAAGATATCACAAGTCGTAAGAACAGGCTGGGTAAAAATGCTCTGATGCATTGAAAACTGATGTTAAAAAAAAATGCAATCCAGGTTCTGAATCCAAGGGACAATTACATAGTTAATTTCAGAAAACGGGTGGGGGCTCTCCTGCTTCTGTGTATGCTACAGGTCTGTTACCACTTCTGAAACAAACTTTAGCAAACACATATCTATCAAACTCCTAAATATACACACCTAAAGGTATATACAGTCGCTCACTCACCACATCCTTTCTAGCCTGATGTACAACTTTGCAGTCTTCTCTGGATTAGGTGTCACAGATCAAGCTGTTAGCTGGGAATCTGTTTAGAACACTCAGAGATTTCCCAGTTATCTCAAAAGAGCTTAGCTGTGCTGCTACTTTTCCATGGAGACCAGACTCCAAAAACCAGGCACAATTCAGGGTATCCAGTCCCTACTGCACCCTCCTGTTCAAAAAGCCAATTCTCAGAATGCTTTTTCCTAATTTCTAGAGGCCTTTTCCACACCTTTTTTTCCCAGAGGCTTTCTTCACACGCCTTCCTTGGCGTTACAGCTATACCTGAGAGTCTCCTCCTCGGTATATTGGCAAACTTAAATTCATGTTGACTTTTACAACACCCATTTATTTCCTGCAGAGCTGGGTACAACTCTGAGGTCTGACAGTCAGCTTAGAACCATGTATTTGAGAAACTGTTGTGTCAAGGGCCCCTGTGCATGTCAGCCACCACAGATGGAAGGAGTAGCAAAAAAAGGGCATCACATCTGATTGAAACATTTAATTCTGTATGCATAAACTTATCATGCAGACCCAAACTCCACCCAGGGCTCCTCACACAGATGCATTGTGTGCAGGTGCATTCAAGAGGCCTGCAAACTGCAGAGCATAAGTCACCGCTGCCTGGGGGGCATCCCACGCTTATGCAGAGCTCCCCGTGGAAATCAAGGTAGCAGCAGTTAATTGCTATGTGTATTTTATAGGAGGCCAGGATAATTTTTCTCTGGCTAACAGATGGTGCACTTTGCTATGACATGGTAGCTAGACTGCCACAGATCTCACTCCAGTCTCAGGCAGATGTGTTGGGGAAATGGGGACAGTGGGAGATGTGAGTTTGTATTTGACACAAATGTGTCATTTGTTGGTTTTAGGCGTGTCTGTTCCCCAGAGATGATCTACAAACCTTCTGAGGGTCATCACTTCCAGTTGTCTTCAAACACCACATCTTAGGATTCTTCTCACAAAACCAGAAATTTATCTTTTATGGACAATTACATTTTCTTCCCCCATAAAAGTGCTCAAGCATGCATAGAAATATTTTTCCTCATTTGCAGCCTAAATACATTTATGATCAATCCATATATTTGTTCCTGTGCCAGTGCTGCCTTTTAGATTAAGTAATTCCTTGTTGTCTGTGGTTCTATGGCAAGTTGCAGTGATGACTTATTCTCTTGTTACAAGGAGGTGGAGAGCACTGAAGATAATTAATACCTTAACACAGAACCAAGCTCTTCTAATGTGCATTTAAAATGAGCATTTTCCATTGAACTACAGAAAGAGAAAACTGGAAATTTTGCAAACCTCAAAATTAAAATTAAATTATTAGCTGTGAAAAGTCATAAAAGACAGGAGAGGGAAATGAAGCTGCAAAGGAGAGCAATATGGTTTTTTAAAAGTATTTTATTAAGTATCTTTAGGCTCCGTTTTCTGGCACTGTGGTCTCTGTGCCAATGCTGATTATGATTTCTATTTTTCTGTGTTTAAATTCAGAGTCAATTGATTTGGGTTGAGATTTACTCCAAGGGCAGTCAGAGACAAGAAAAGCTACAGGATGGACCAACGCAGTCATCACAGCCACGTTCTCAACACGCTGCCGGTTTGGTTATCTCACAAGACATGAACCAGATGGGGACTGGCTCTGGATAAGTGATGATGACGTTCTGGTGCTGGTTCCAGCTCTGGTGTCAACTCCCAGCCCCAGTGAGCCACCTGAGGGGCTCTGCTGCAGGCCTGCTCCAAGTTCAGTTCATGGAATAAGGATTTCATCACCCCATCTCCTTCTTTACACCATTTAAAAGAAGTGTTGTCTCACTGTGTGTTCATCTTTTCTTCCTACCATACCATTAATGTTATCCTGGTTTAACTGTACAGGAACTCGTTCACTAATTTGACAGCACAAGTGCCACCTCCTAATGAATACAGACATCTCTGTACATTGATATAATGCATTGTCTACTGGATTTCATCAGTTTTTCCTTAAATAACTAGAAGTTACCCAAACAAATCCAATTAGTTGATTTGTTCTGCTAATGCTAATTAATTTATTGCCACCAAGAAAAAGAAGTTAAAAGTCTTTTTGAAACCTCAGACCATAGACATTTCAGCTCTTCACAGTGGCAGATGGCAGTTGTCATAAATAGTAAATATTTCTAGTGTAGGAGAGATTTTTCACATGACAAGTACCTCGAGATCCCCTGCAAATTGCTAAGCCTAATATACCTTATCCAAAGTGAGCAAGTGAATGGGATAAATATTGAGAAGACATGTCAGAACCAAACTTCAGTGTATGAAGGTCAGAATATGGAATTAGAGTGTGAAAGAGCTAAGTTTCTTCCCTTGCCTTTTCCCCAAGGGTCTGGTGATAGACTATGATAAAACTGCATCCTAAACCCGACTTAAGTGAGATCAAGCATATCATGAACAGCATGACATAAGAAATGCTGTTGCTTAATATTGAGAACCACTTTTCATTGCCTTTGAATAGCAGGAACAGTTTTCCTTGCATTGGATCAAGCACACTTTGACGGACATGAGGGTTTTGGTGTTGTTGGGGTTTTTTGGTGTGTTGGTTTCTTCTTCAAAGTCTATACACAGCCTGGAACCCTGTTTGGTTTAGTGCACTCCAATGCTCAAAGAAAAATAAGGAAATTCAATGGAAAAAATTTCTTACAGGCTTTAAGGCTTTTAAGGCTTATTTTTCAGATGCACCTGTTCAGGTGCATTGCTCCAGAAATAGAGTAGGGAAAGAATGAGAAATAGAAAAGTCATTTGCAGAATTCTAATTCACCTATGAGGACGATCCTATTAATCAGCTTTCATATAGTTCCCAGTGACCTTTTTCTTCCTGTCACGCTATTATTACCCTCCTGCTGGTTTTAAATCTTCCTTCCTGCATCACTGAATAAGAAGAAAGTAAGTTAGTGTAGAACAGGCCGTGACCCAAAGTACATGAGAGACAAGTGCTGACTAACGATTAATTTTCTCTGAATCATGTTAACATTACTCTCCAGACCCCATCACTTCAGCTTGCAGGGACTGCAAACACAACTGATAAAAATACTGGCGTGTAAAGCCAAGACTTCTGCAATAGCAGTGTTTCTTAAACCAAAGCAGCACACTCTCCCCCTTCTACTAGTGCCATAAAGGTGTTTCTTGCAGACCTGTCAACAAGACTACAGATTATTCCTATGAATATGAGCTTGAGTAAGTTCTAAAAACTGAAACAAAAACATCTTGCTAAAAGGGAAGAGACAATTTTTTATTTCCTCTAGCTTTACAATATATGTTTAACTGTGGAGGGAATTTTTTTTTTCCAGTATCAGGTGCTGAAATATCCCTGAAGAGGACCAGCAATTAGTTTTTCTTGGAATACTTGTAACAGACTAAGTTGGAGATTCTAAACAGGATTTCCTTCATGTCCTGCTGGACTACACTTATAACTTTAACATTTTAAGTTTTCAGCATATTAATCAATTTTTCTTTGCAGAGGTGAGCAAAATACATCTTCTAAAAGTGATACTCTCTTACATTTGACTCACAACAGAGGTATTACAAATCCAGGTGCTTACAGTTGTGACTGGATTTGGATTGACTACTTCCAGTGCCTCAAGTCCCTTGGAGGTACAATAACTCAGAAAATCTAGTAAAAACAGAGTTTACCCTTAATAATTCTAACTCCTGTTACTTAAATGATTTGGCTGATTTTGTCTGGGTCTTCTTTCTTCCCTAGTTTTGTAGCCAGATGTACAGCAGTTTAATTAGGAAATGCAACAACTAAAAATAAAATGGAAAGAAGAATCAAGAATCTTGGCTTAGAGACCACAGAGACTTCTATTCCACGGGGTCCATTTTCATACAGAAAAATTCTGTAGACTAGAAGGTATAATTGTTTTCAGGATTATATAATGTGTTTTAAATGGGCATCACTGACAGAGTAAAGGACCAGGGACTGTGAGGAAAAGTGCCAGCATGAGATCTTCAGATTCCAAATAAACTTGAGGAAAAACTCAAAGTTTCAACAATGAAGCAAGATTAAGTTGCCATTCTCATTATTTCCAAATGGTCACATTTCTAACAACAGACCTAGAAGCCCAAGCCTGGCAAACATTTTTCCCTGAGCAAACGCACTTCAAACAGCCTCAGCTAATTAGACTGAGCAGGATAAACTGCATATCAATAACTTGTGTGTTTCTGGGCTCTCTGAACCATGTGCAGAGTGCTGTAGCTGGATGGATATTTCGGGGGTGTGACTCGCCTAAACCGGCTGCAAAAGCATTTGATTCTAAGCAAACTCAATGCGAATGCTTGCCTCCCAAATCTGGATCTGAGGTGCATCTGTTCCTCACATTAGCCTTTTCTTTATCACTTGCCAGCCTCTCTGACATGAGCTCAAGTGCTGATCCCATGCCAGGGCACTGAGTGGCTGCAGCACAAAGCCTGTGCCAGAACTCCCACGCCAGACTAGCACCGTCTGTGCTCAGGCTTTTCCTTATTGCTCAATTACATTATCCAAGTGAGCACACACTATCCTGTCCTACAGAGATTCACCGTTCCAAGGGCTGTCTCGAATAAAAAGTATAAGAAGGTTAGATAGGTGATCAATTACAGCTTCCAGAGTTATGTTGCATGAATGCAAAGAGCTAAAGCATTAATAAAACCCCTAACATCTTACATCAGAGCTGTGAGTCTGTGAGACTGCAATGCAGCTAGAATGATGTGTCCAGGTGTGTATGTGAAGGGCTAGAACTGACAGCAATCAATGCCTCCATGTCAGTTGTCACTCAGTACCTTTCAGACCACAGTCCAAAATTCAATCAAGTCTGCTGCACAGGGTGCCTACAATCTCTGAACTGTGCATGGAAGAAGTGAGAAAATGACAAAATAATCCCCTGAACTAATTAGGAGACAACTGTTCCTTTCAAAAGTTGATGCACTTGACTCTAGACCGTAAAGGAAACAATGTCTTTCACCAGGATCCCCAGACAGAAGATTTGCTCTTGGGTGCTAACAGTCCTTACAGATAACTTATAAGGAAATTGTGGCCCTGTTTAAACACAATCTTCTGCCTTTGGAAGAAGTCATGCCTCCTTTATTCAGAGCCTTCTTTCTGCCACTGACTTCTGCCACTCAATTCAGCCAAGAGGGAGAAATCCATATTTGATACCTCACAACAGAGTGCTCAGGCCAACAGGTTTAAATGAAGATCACATGCAGAGGCACATGCGCTGAAGAGCTCATACGATGAAAATGGATCACAGTGTGGAAAGTTGTGCCTCCTGAGCCAGGCTGGGGCAGTTCTGGGCAAGCAAAATGGCAACTTAAGAATGTTAGAAATGTTAAAATCTCCCTTACTATCTCTATTACTGAGAGATCTTGATGATTATCAGACATCTTCCTCATAATCCCATTAATGTCATCAGGCAGCGAACACGTGTGAATCCCAAACTGATATGCATTGCATATCATTTTCAAACTTCAGGGCTGCTGTTGTTAAACACCCACATCTCTGTTTAGTCACTGAAGTAAAAGATATGTTAAGTACCAGTTCATTTGGAGATCCCATTACATTTGCTGTGAACTGACACTGCTGCTTACCTCTGAAAATCAGATTACTTGGTTAGAGTCAGACCTTGCAAATTAGCTGTGCAGATTTCAAAACGCTGCTCATCATGCTTCTCATCAGGTTCAGTCTTATTCCCACTGAGTTTGATGATAAATAGCTCAGAATCAATTAACTCTATGATCCTGAACAACTGATGATAAACCAGATCTTTTTAATCCTGTTATTTGATAGAGAAACCTCTTACACAAACAAAGAACACTATCACATACAACAGAGCATGGCTGTACATCTCTTGTTGCTCCTTAGTATTTAGCTTGTTAAACCTCAAAAGGCTTCATCCAGTTCAGAAATATGCACAAGCCAATTACAGACTCATACAGGAACATTTAAGTGAAAAATTACACCTTACATCTGAACCGTTTTTCAAAAAGCTACCACTTTACATTTCACACAAAACCAAATGTGTTCATAGGTGTGTGTTTGTATATCTTAATGAATATAGATATGTATAAATATATACACTTATATGTGAGCACACACATAAATAAATGAACCATAAGATAATACCTCCAGAAATCTAACTATACATTATGCCTATAAAAACACAGGGAAGCCCTTCTATAGCAGCCATGGTATGATGTATTACATGTAACACCTTTACAAAACTGAAGTGATGCTGTACCAGTGGTAACTTCATAGCAGTCAGATTCCAAATAAAATACAGCTATTTTCAAAATCATGAAATACAAGCATAACTTTCAAACTAAAAAAGCCACCTAGTCTAAAAGAGATATGTGAAAATATGTTCTAGACAAGGTCTTTTGATAAAGAAAACTCAAACGGACAAGAAGTAACTACTGCTTTTTTAATTCTCTGCCTTTAGTTATCTGTGCTCTCCTCTTGAGCTGTTGTACCTGGTTTACACAACACGTCTCAGGCACAGATGAAGGCAGCCCCACTTCTGAGCCTGGGTGAAATAGTTTTGAAACTATTCTTGTTAATCAGCTATTGATCAGCACCAGGGACTTGGGCTCATCTGTATAACTGGTACCACACAAACACTAGCACAGAAGTATTTTCAGCTACAGCTAAATCGCTGAGTTCTCAGCCAGTGTCTGTTTTTACAGGTACTTCATATTCCTTTCTTTAATCTTCCAGCTGCGAAAATGTAGCAAATAAACACTTTTACTGATAGAAAAATATTTTTTTCTGCAGCCTGTATTATGAAAAGAAATGTGTTTGGAAGCGTGTGCTTCTGTATCTGTTTGTATGCGACTGGGTCTCTGGTAAAGGAGGAAGCATTTGGCAACACCCAAACAAACATTTCCCATACACTTCCAGAAAACTAAACAACTCGGTTTCAGCATGCATGTTCCTCGGGGTGGCAGGTACAACCTGACAGACGCGGGGCCCAAGCCTGATAACAAATCCTGGCTCAACTCACAGGGCTGCGTCAGCTGAGCGCTACAATCTGGTTTAGCTACGCACGTTAGCACCCAGGTGCAACCCACACCCCGCTGATGCTGCCACATTTTGAGAGACACACACTGAGGCATTTGTAAGTCTCCATACAGATTTCCTGGTGTCCATTAATTCACCCATTCCCTCTCTACACCACTTGCCTGTTTCTGTGCCTCGGGCAGGGGTGCTCATGCGGCTTGGGCCAGCGGACAGTTTATAACACAGTGAGCTCTTCGGTGCAGTTTGTCACACCCACGTCACCACCTGGGCACAATCTCCTGGCTGGTGCCAACTGAAAAGCTCCTGGGGACTAAAGAAAACCTGGATCTTAACCTTCACCTTCAAGGAAGAACCTGTGTGGCCACCATGAAATGGAGGCTTTCTCACAAGCCTCTCACACTTGCCTTTGACAAAAATGGTAACTCAACACATTTTTAAAATATAAGATTTCTTAATACAGTCCTCCATCATTTCCTCTTTATTATAAAGTGTGTGTATGCATCTCGCATATCATGAATGGGAAAACCCTTTGATGAGAGTTACCAGACACATAAGAAATCTTAAAAATAAATGAAATTAGATAACTAAACCTGAAGAAGAAAAACACTAAAGATAAATGTGACAAAAGCCAGGCCTAGCACACTGGAGGCAGCCATTGTGCCTCCTGCTCAGTCCCATCCTGCTTCCTGGAGGAACTGCAACCTTTCCCAACCATGCAGGAAATAACACCTGAATTCTAGTCCAGGAGCAAACCTGCAGCATGATGACATTTATGCCATCAGATTTTGCTCATTTTAGTCAGCCCTACAGTCCTCTCAGAGCTTTTTGTTTGCGTTTAATCGCTTCCTTTTATTGCTATTTTCATAATAAGGAAAAGCTGGGATTGCTGACACAGTCTGCAGCAGTCTCTCTGGGCTTAGCACATCGATGTAAACAACTTTTAGATGTTCACTATTTACAGAGCAAATTTTACTCCAAGTGCCACAAAGTCACTCTAGGTTTTGCTTGTCAGCATGTCACAGTCAGGTTTCTGAAGATCATCAACACCTACCACAGAGCAGATTTAAAATTTATTACACACATATCAATAGTAGTCCCTGAATATATTAAATACCATATTGAAGCCTGGGAGTTTTGTTTGTTGATTTTGTGGGAGTTATTTATTGGCTTGTGGGGGTTTATTTGTTTGTGTGGGGTTTTTTAAGACAGTGTATCACTTATTTTAATTGCAAAAGGCATATGGTGAGTCTTCCATTAAAAATTTTCATAGATACCAATGTAAGAAAAAGATTATTCCAAGATGACTAGTGTGGTTATTTCGGCAAATAACATACTGCAAAAAATAGTTTTTAAATGCCAACTCAATTTAGCAGATTTTTCCAACTGTAAAAAAGGGAATACAAAATAAACCATTTAGGCTTTTTGTTTCAAATGACCTTTCTAAAGAAAAAAAAAATTAAAGGGCAAAGCAATAAGAAGATGGAATGAAACATTTAGTGTCATGACAAATTAAATGTTTCAAGTCAACCCAGAAACATTTCCAGGCCAGAAACCAAAGAGAGAGAAATATCCTGTAATTCCATAAAACTTATGAATAATACCAAAAATAGGTATGGGTTATAAATATTAATAAATTTCTTAAATGTGACACCATACTATCCTGCATCCATTATCTTGATTTACATACTGTAAACCTGCATTTGTGTTCTACCCAGATTGTAATTTGGCTCAAGTCTAAGGCAACTTTCTGTTGAAGTATTTGAAAAGCTTATTACAGCATAACACAAAAAGGAAAGAGCCAAACCTGAGTTTCAGGAAATTATTTTTAAAGCAAAATAAGACTAATGGTTTATGATGGCCTGAAAGACAATTCTGACTCTGACTGCCTGTTATTGCTTTTCTCTGGACTTCTAGCGAGAAGTGTTACTACTACCAGCTCTTCATAAAGCAAAACACTCCTAATATTTAGCCCCAGAAGCTATCATTGCACTCAGAAAAGCTGTAACCATGGAAGGGAATGAAACAGCATCAAATCCAGTCAAAACCCATGTGCTGCTGTCCAATACAAAGAGATGAAAAATTCTGAGAATCTGTGAGGGAAAGCACCAAGGTGTCAGTAGTGGCTGGAAGACCCTGGAGCAAGAGAGGACTGGTGGGAGGCACAGGATAGAGCATGGACAGCTGGGAGGTGTAAATATAGGAGGAAACATCTCGCCTTGTGCCTCTGAGAAGGGAGCCTTTATTTCACAATATTGAAGAAGCAAGATCTTGTGATAACAGAGAAAAAAAGAAAAAACACAAAGGGTTCTAGTTGAGCAACACCTAGCTAAATTACGGAGTCATAGAAACTTTTAGGTTGGAAGACATTAAGATCAAGTCCAGCTGTTAACCCAGCACTACCAAGTCCACCACTAAAGCATATCCCCAAGCACCACATCCATGAACAGTCTGTTCTGATGCCTCATCACATTTCAGTGAAAAAATTTTTCCTAATATCCAATCTAAACCTCCCAGGTGCAACTTCAGGCCATTTCCTCTTGTTCTATCATTTGTTACCTGGGAGAAGAGTCCAACTCCCACCTGGCTACAGCCTCCTTTCAGGGAGAGCTATAAGGTCTCCCCTGAGCATCCTTTTCTCCAGACTAAACACCCCCAGTTCCCTCAGCTGCTGCTCACCAGACTGGTGCTCCAGACCCTTCCCCGGCTCCTTTCCCTTCTCTGAACACGCTCCAGCACCTCAGTGCCTTTCTTGTCATGTGGGGCCCTGAACTGGACACAGGACTCAAGGTGCAGCCTCACCAGTGCCCAGCACAGGGGGACAGTCACTGCCCTGACCCCGCTGGCCACACCATTGCCGCTACGGGCCAGGATGCCATTGGCCTTCTAGACTGACGTTAGCTAACAGGCCAATATCGAGCTGGCAAATAGACAAATGCTGCTAGAAAATCCAGCCTCCACTCACATGCAAGTTCCAATGGCAAAAAGAAGTTACTATAAGGATGGCATAAGATAAAAAGAAGGTGCTTAATGCAAAGAAAGTGCTGTTAGAAAATAAATGACCTATCTAGAGAAGAGCAGTTTGGACTTCACTGCAATAAATTGTGAAACACTAGTGTGAAATTGATGTTAGAAGAACTCCAGACCCATGCAAGACGGATTACTTTTAAAAGTATGGAAAAGAAAAACCTTTAATTATAAAAACTGTAATGAAATACCGTAAGCATATCTCAAGGGTATCGTACATGGCAGGAGGAAATGTAGACTTGAAAGACAGAAATCTATGAATAAAATTTCACCTCAGAACCACTACAAAATTATTCAGGGAAGGTGAAATCCTGCCTGGGTGTTCTCAGATCCACCACCCACTTCCCAAGGATGGAGTGAATCCTTCCCTCTGACTCAGCTCAGAGCATGAGATTGCTGCCTCTTCAGTTTGTCTCTGTAGTGGAATAAGGTAAGCAAGGGTTTCACCTGCACTCTTCCTTCTAGAAAATTTTCAGATCCCTGTCATGTTTATCCAAACCTACCGTAATGCTCATGCAGAGCTGCTCTGATACTTAGCTCCACATCAGGAGCTAGTAGAGGCTCCTCATTTCATGTCTTTCCTAGCTCCATCCAAAGCAGCTGTGTTGGATCCATCTTGCTGAAAACAACAGCCATTTTGTCAGAAAACAAACATCATTCTCCAAAATAGATTCTGTCCTGTAAAATGCTGTAGTGCACACAGCTGATGCCATTGGATGGTTGCTGAAGACACTTTTAAGAAACTTTGTGCCCTAACACAGCAATCTGATTTTACCCCTGTAAAGCTCATTAGAGATAAGAAAAGCAAAATTCCAATGGTTTGGTCTTTTCTGTGAGACAAGTCCATAAAAGCTCTGCCTGCCTGGGAATGAGGAGACCAAGAAAAACAAATACCATAGGTAGCCTGGAAACTGAGGAGCCTCGGGGGAGCTGCTGAGGTGGAGTGTCATCTGCCAAGGCAGCCGGAGAGCTCGGGGGCTGGGAGCATGTACCGAAAAAGATGGGCAACCATTGAACTGGATTCTGGGCACCCACTGAGAGTGTGAAGTAATGGGAACCTCAGAAGGTTATCTAGCTAGGAATGGCAAACAGCAGCAAAACAGAGCTATGGCAACAGAGCCCAAGGGTTGAGCTGGGGGCTCACCAGGAATGTCACACTGGAGGACGCACACAGTCCAACGGAGAAGCAGCTTTGTCCAAAATGAGTTATTGCATACGGGGGCTAGAATCACTCTGTGGGTTCTGCCAGTGAAAACCAGGCTCACAGTTTCACTCCCATCCCTTAGGACACGTCTACATTGTATATTTGGCCTGAAGCCTGAGCTCAGGAGCTTTGGCCTGGCCAGTCTCCTGACTGATTGCTGCTAGAGTCCAAATTAGCACACAACCAGCATGCCTCCCTGCTGAGAGAAGGCAACTGAGAGCCCAGAAGCAGTGAAGGGAAACTTCTTAACCCGCTTCTCAGCTGGGTTTGGAGCCCCAGAGAATGAGTGCCCCTCCTCTGCTCCAGAGCAGTGAGTTTGAGGTTGCCCAAACCCCTATGGCCCATGGCAGGGCAGAGGGAGTGCTTTCCTTCCATTGCCTAAGAGCTGAGAGGCACCAAGGAGCTGGGCTGTGCCACCTCTCAGCTGCTGCTCTCTGCTATTAATGCAAATTCCTGTGTTGACATTGCATCAACGCATCTGAGCACACCTCAAGTCCAGGAAAGCTGGATCTTTGCTTCTCAGAAGAGAAACCTCAGTGTCGCTGACCAGGCTGAGGTCAATGACACTGTTTATTTAACAGTGTGGATGGTTGGTAAATGGCGACATAAACATTGATTCGGGCCCAAGTCAAACACAGAATGCAAACCTGGCCTGAGTGGGGCCCAGCTTACCAGTTATTCTGCTCTGCCAAGAAAGCAGAGCAGCAATTAGAGAGGGATGAACCGAGAGTGGAAAAGCACAGCTGAACAAAAGGACATGTCTACAACACACCACTGCTGCCAGAGTGGAGGTAGTGCTGAGGCAGCCTACAAAACCCCCTCAAAGCACGGAACACTGGTTGGGTGCAGATATGCCATTCGCGTCAGGATGGAGCAGAGCTGGATTTGCATTGTCTGGTTCCACCAGCTATTTAATAGGGAATAGTACCCAGCAGCAAAACAGATTTAACAGCCTTCCAAAACAAACCTCTCCAGCTTCTTGCTTCATTTGCCTTACACCTTTTGATGTGCTACCAAACAAGTTAGCAGGCAAGAATGTTCCCAATAAAAAAAGAACAATAATTGTTGGAAGAACACTGATACAGAGTAAATGTCAGATTAGTGATTATAACCATTAAAAAAAAATAAAAAGAACACACAACTACAACAACAAAAACACCAAAACCACAGCTGCAAGGAACATACTGTTACAAAAGGGGATTGATAAGTAACATACTTATTTGATTCTGGTCAAAATGCAACAAAAATTTCAGTCTTTAAAGGTTGTGATGAACTGTGTGTTGGGTACTGATGAAGAATAACTCCGTGAATAACAGGAAAATAACAAGCCAATTTCAGAAAATCATTATGTTTGTACAAGATTAATGAATAGAAAAAAGGCAAAAGTCATCAAATAAGTTATTTTTTAGAAATTATTCACTCAACTCTAGCAAAAATAATTAATTATAAAATTAGCAGGCATGTGACAGTAGACTGATTCGTTTATAGTGTGTCTACCCTGAAATACAATTAATTAAGAAAAGACAATTGCAATAACAAGTAGCCAAGTTGCACAATGAAATTAGATTTTGTCCTTTAATTGAAAGTAATTGTATCATCACCTGTCTGTCCGATCTATCGAAGTCAATCACTGGCCTGCAAAATAAGAGACAACACACTTTGGCTGAAAAGGGTATAGAGAATAGAAACCCTTGTCAAAAGAAATAGACACTAAATCCACAAATAGTGCATGTTGGACTCTATGATATTAGAGGTCTTTTCCAACATAAAGAATTCTATAATTCCATGGCTTCTTCAATGGCCCCAGTGACTGTTAGAGACATTATGGATCAACAACATTTTAAAAATAAGAACGAAAATCCTACAGCTGAGGCCAGCAATTGTGTTAAGAATTCCTACCCCCAGAGCAGACCGCAAGAGAGGATGATAGCTAAGAGACCTGTATCTGGTTGAAATATGGCCAGCTGTCATTAGCCAATGTGCCATTTATCATGGCTCAAACCTGTTGAGCTGATTAACATTAAACAAGTAACACCATGATGGTTTCTCTTGCCAGACTAGCTCTACTTTAAGACTGATCATCTACTCAGTGAAAACTTTCTCTGCAGGTGAGAGACGAAGGGAACAAGCAAACAGTACCACGACATCAGAAATCTAATACTAAATACTAAAATCAGGTTCCTGCAAACTCTGGCAGAAGATTTTTCAGAGTTTGGGGCATTTATAAAGTACTCCTTCCATATATACACCCATGGCAAATAATGCATGAACTCAGCATGAAGCCTTCTGCATTGCTAGAAGACTCACAGGACAGAATTATGGGATCTCCTTTATGTATACTCCTCTCATTTACTACTCAAAGCTTTGAGAGACTAATGTCTTTCTGATAACTCATCCCTGTGAAACTGAAATTAACCACAAAGTACAATCATGCAAGCCATATTTCCTTAGGAAATCAGATGACAAAGAAGTATCTTGATTCACCTGCTTCTGAAATTCTCACTCCATTCGTGTGTCAGGCTTCTCAGTTCATTCCTGCCAACATTGGCAATTGGAATATTCACCTCAAAAACAGGGGCCTGGGGTTCTGATCACATCACAAACTCAGAAACTTCAGTTTCATTAACGCCAATGAAAACACAGCACTGTGAAACAAAGCAAATATTTGAAATTATAGCACTAAAAACTCCTCTACCAAAATATCCCAATATATTTCTGGATTAGTGCCATTCCTACGTTGCAAATTCACAACTATTTTAGATTTGTGCCTTTTTTTTTTCTTCAAGGCTATCAACTCAATAGGTTTGCTTAGGGATTTGCTCAATTTGATTTTTTTTTAAAATGTATTTGCCTTTATACAAATGTTGGATATCTCAGTTTTGCTTACACATTCAGTGCTCAGATGATTTGCTCCGATGGTGCCGGTAATCTGTGAAACTGAAATACGTGACAAAAAAGCTCATGCAAAAGCCATTCAGAAATAAATCTGAGAGCTGGAACCAAGGCGAGGGATGGTGACATGTCTGTATCCATGCTGCATAAACACAGAAAGCTTTGGTGGTCTTTAGTTCATCAGCACCCACATTTACAAATGTGGGAACCAGTTTATAGTTTAACCTCACCCCTTTGCCCCAGAAGCCTCTATAGCTCAAAGGGGATCCAAAGTTAGGAAGCAGAAAGACTAAAGATACTTGGTGTTTCTACAGCAGCACTAGAACAGCTGGTGCAAAGAGCTACTACGTCTCAAATTATCATAGAAAACAAAGTACTGCCTCCTTTTCTGTGTTTACAGAGGGAGGATGATGGCAAATAAAATCAAACTTAATCAAAGAAACAGTCATTAATAAAAAACAAACATGCAAAAATGTAAAAAGCTCCGAGATTGATTCTGTGATCAGTTGGCTTTCTGGAAAGTCATGGCCTTCAAAATCAGCACTGAAAGGAATGCCCTGCCATAAGCAAAGCAATGTCTTTAGCAGCTGAGATGTTCTAGCATTTATCATTCTTGCTGCAGTAACATTCTGCATGTGTACATTTCTTTTGGTGATATTTTTTTCCTGCAGAAAGAATCTTACCAAATCTAAATTATTTCCTGTGCTGTGTGATGAGCATGTTCAGATTATTCTATCAAGAGTGCTGTCTCCTGCTTGCTAAAGGATCCATACACCTGGCATATATTTTTTGTAATGATATTTTCTACAGTTTGCCATATGAGCAGTTGTCAACTTGGAGTAAAATCTGTTTCCTGCCAAATTTTCTGTTCTGCTCCACATCTCACTTGTTTATGAACCTGATTTGTTATGGGTAGACTCCTCAAGGATATGCACTATGTCTCTTGTTAATTTATTTTTCAGCAAGTGTAATAAAATTTTTTTGAATACTTGAAAAAGTTAAATGGGGCCAAGTTGTTCAATGGTTTACACTGGCATCATTCTGCCAGGTTTAACAGAATAGTGATGATTTAAACCAGCTGTTTATTTAGTCCATAAAAGAACTGAACAGCAGGTAAAAGTATTAATTACTCATTGTGAAAAATTAAAACAAAGTTCAGCAGCTCAAATCTTGCCCTTTAAAACCCATAAAAAGGAAAGCCTACTTTAAGTACATGTTATGAATAATGATTTAGCTTGCACCATTGTGGATGATCATAAAACCACATTATCCCTGGAAAAGGAAAGCAGCACAATATCACAGTCTCTCTACAGCTCAACAGAGGGAAGGAGCACACTAGAGTAAGCAGCCTCTGGTTTGGTGGAATCCCCAGATTTCAGTTCATGGTTTAAATGGTATTTTTTGTATTCTGCCAATAATTTTCTGTATTTTTGTGCAAAAATGCTCAAATTGATTTTGGAGCAACAGATCTCCCTCTTCCTATATAAGTACACAAAGTATCTGGAGGAGAGCAAGAGTCATTATTTCTCTCCAACCTACAGAGTATGAAGCAGAAGAGTTCTGAAAGGAGGGGAGGAAAGAGACTGCTGATCCTCAACCTCCTCGTACCAAAATAGGTTCGAGCCTGCTGGACAGAGCAGCTGAGCCAACACACTTTGAACCCTCTTGGGATCCAGTTTCACAGTTTGCAACACAGGGCAAGGGCTCCATCCAGGACAGATTTACACGGAAAGCCAAACTGGTGATCTCCTTACTACCACTTTCCCCTCTTGCCTCTGGAGTTTGCAGCAGCTGTGCAGTTTGTTTCCCCTCACATGTGTCACCGAGGATGCATCTTTCCCTTTGCAATTACAGGGGTAACTGCCTGCAGGGGAGGATTTACAGATCCACTGTGGTTTGTACAGAGCCTTCAGTTTGCTGAATTTTCAGCAGGCAAGTGAGCTGGGCTCTTGCACATCACCAGATGTTTCACTTCTGCCAAAGTACAAGCACCAGCCAAATTTCTGGTACCTGGAAGCAGCAGAGCTCAGTGTGCTGCCGTGGCAGAACAGTGAGTGTCAGAGATGCTTCTGAACATCAGACACAAAAGAGAGTTATGCACCTCCCTGATGCACTGGAAGTAGAATGGAGTTCGGAGAATTGCAGTTTGTTGTTTAGGAACTTAAATTTGTGTTCAAAGGGATGCGTCTCCTTCCTTCAAGCTAGGGGAAACTTAGGCTCTGACTTTGTGAAGTGGTCCCAAACAAACCAGAAGTGACCTAGCCACTATACCACACTTGTTCCACCTGAGCCAATTTTCATCTTATCCCAAAAAGAATTCACACTCGTCTGTTTGTCCTGGCAGGCAGGCATCTTCACCACCAGGCTATAACTGTTTGTTGTGTCTCTTCCATCTCCTTTTCCTGAAGCTGCTGTGTAGGCATTTCCACCCACCACTCAGACTAAATCAGAGACATCATGCTCTGTGACAGAGAGGCAAACTGTCTTGCTATGGTCCCAAAAGCTTTGCTCCAATCTCTGTTAAAGGTTTGCTCACCTGAAAAGCTAATTCCAGTTGATACCTGGTTATTACAGCTGACCACATGTCATTGCTCTGGGTTGTGTTAGCCAGGATGGGCCACCTGTTCTAGGGTGGTTCTTTGAACTCTGGAAAACCCCACTTGCAGCTGCTCCTAACCCCTGCATGGTGGTTACAGACCTTTTTTAATCCTTTTGTGGAGTTTTGTCCTTAGGGAGCTACATTTTGTCTGAAACATCTGTATTGCTGAGTTTATTGCACAGTCAATTGAAAATACTGCCTGTTGTTCCAGAGAATAACTTGGATTCAGACAGTAGGCTACATGGGTCTGTGATACTCAGGGGGATGAGCTGAGATAAGCAAAGGATAAACCATTTCATCTGAAGCTGGTGAAGTGAACACTGTTCACGTATTTCTGTGTCTCTCTTGAAGAGCTGCATATCTGCATTTGTTAATTCTTCATGAAATGGCACGGGCTGGCTGCAGGAGAATCTCTTCACACCATCACACTGCTGATACAGACACATCGCTCTAACAGCTACGGAGTTAGGGCTCTATCTGGCAGAAAATTTCCATCAGCTCAATGAAGTGCTGCTCAGTAGTCTCTGCAGACAGAATGATAATCAGCAGTTTCTGCTGGACACACAGGACAGTTCATGCACTTATAGATCTGTTAAAGCCAAACACAAATACTAGCAGTCAAGTGAATCCAGCAGATTGCAGATGTTCCTTGGAAAATAAAGCCTTCAAGATGCTATGCAGTGATGGCTGCTTGCTACAGAAATGAACCAGTGTGTTCATGGTGCTCATACACTAAGCTGCAGGAACATGTCTTCATATTCCTTACTCAAAAAGTCTGACAATCATGTCTCAGCCTGAAAACCTCTTAGAAACACTGATGAAAATTACTTTCCATCATCAAAAAAGTATTCACACCTCAGCAAGAAGCCAAATAAGGACACTGTTTTGGGAGTGTCCCAGACACTGAACTATAGTTTTTAATCCTCTGAAATACGCACAAGCACAGAAATCTCCTAAGGTGCTTAGCACTGTATTTGACAGAAACAATCCATGCCCGTGCAGAGGTAAGGGAAAGGGAACTGAGCAGACACGCCCGCAGTCGTGAGCAGGGAAAGTTCACGGCCTGGGTGAGCAGACTGCAGGCTCAGAGCAGATCAGCCCAGGGTCACAGGCATCCTGCCTGCTTTCTGACAGGAGGGCTGGACGTGCCTCAGGAGGCTCCTACACAGCCCGGCTCTCAGATCCCCAGGGATCTGACTGGGGCCTCGTGTGCAGTGCTAGGCTGGCCTTTCCCAGCAAACCCACTCGAGGGCCACAGTGTGGAAAGACATCATCCTAGGAAGCAGATTCTACACTAACAGGAAGCTTTCTTTTATTCTTTTGTTTTGTTTCTCAAAATGGTTGTCTGAACACAGCAGAATTTCTGTTTGCAGTCTCTGCTACACAAAAGCAGCTGGATCCACCCAATACATCACTGTTTGCCAGAGCAACTTAAACAGCAGCCTAAGCAAGGACAAAAAGCACAGTTCTGTAGCTCTGTTTCCTTCTCTCCCATTCTTTTCCTTTTCTTGCCTCTTTTGTTCTCCTTTTATCCTTCACCCTCATTCTTTACCCATTATTTTTTCCCGTTTTTGCAATTTCCCCTCCGCTGCCATGTGTAACTCCTCTTCCCTAACAGTGCTACTCAAGAACAGTTTATGCACACTACAGAGCTGTGTGTAGTTAGTGCCATGTAAATTGGAGGCTCTCAGGTGGTAGAATCTGCTTGTACTTGCACTAAAATAGCAATCAGGATTACTGAGATATAATGGGAGGAAAAAGTGAGACTAAACCTGTCTGCAAGACTTCAGATAATAAATACGGTTTGTTTGTTGAGTTTGGATTTCAGTTTGGGTTTCTTTTTTGTGGGGAGGGGTTGGGTTTAATATTAGTGAAAGCAAGTGAATACACATCCATGAGAACTTACAGAGTTAGAAAGATACAGCTTAGGCAAAATAGGACATGCACGACTAAGACTAAATGTCTATAAAAAAGTCACTAAAGAATACTGCGAAATCTTCAGGGTGAGGGTGGCTGGTTTCAATATCAGATTTTTTTTTTCTAGGCCAAATTATCATTATGAACATCAGAAACAGCAGAAGTACATACAACTAGGCACCATGAACATTAGTGCAACTTTGAAAAATGTCAGAAACAGGGAGAAAATAAGTTGTGTGTGACAAGACCTAGAAAATCTGTTTGTTCCTGGTAGCTACTCCTCAGCAGCCATCAGCTCTTCTGTTGAAACAAACATCAAAGGTCTGAAATTCCACAATGACTTTTGATGTCTGCACAAGTTCAGTAGTTAAAGTTGAAGACTTGTCACATGAGGAGTTTATGCCAATTATAAAGCATAAAAAAATCACACACATGCAGGCATATGTTCATTATTAAAACAACGAGTCCACCAACTCTCCTTCTCCATTGAATGTTTGGCCTATTTTATGAGAAAATAAAAATGAAAAATAGCTCCAGTTTTCAAGGTAAAATACTTGAAAGAAACAAATAAATGTCAGTAGTAGCTTTCCCTGCATGCCTTCCTGGACTCCTTTTTCTACTAAACTGTGCTGGTACATTCTTCAGCTTAACCCTCACATGCCCTTGTTATTTTTCTGTAATGGATACTTTTTCTCTCTTCAAATACAGGAGCCTGGATTGCTACTTTTTATACCATTGCCTAATAGACACTTTGGTTTCCAATGTCATTCAATGGCATAAAATAATTTTCCCTATGCATTTAGAAAAAGAAATTAGATTACAGGTTGTCTAAATGTTGCCTATCATGCTTCCTTTAGCTGCCCCTTAACACTGCCAACACTTCACAAGGCTGTATTTATTCCCTAATAAATGAGTGAGCAGACCCCAAATTGGTGCAAACTGGCATGGCTTTTTCAAAATCATTTTCCAAATGTTTTCACAAGCAAAAGCTATAATATCTTAAAGCTTATGGGAATATTAAGTGAGAGTGAGAATAGATAATCTACAAAGCAAAACCACAAACTGAATCAAGCCAAATAGCTCCACTTCCCCCTGTCATGTAACGGGGCAGGGAGAGCAGGACTGTTTATTTGAAATGAATTTTAATGGAGTCATTTTTAACTTCAAGTGAAATTTTCCAAAATATTGTAACAATTTAGAATCCAAACCTCATTGTCTTTCCAACAGGCACTTGTGAATTTCTTGGTGAAACAGCTTATGGGGAATGTACGAATATTGCACAGAAAGGGTGTGATATCTTCCCAAGACAGGCAGGTTCGTGTTGGAAGCACGATTGTGTTTCTTTCCACTTAGGCTGATTCACTGCTGCAAATCCACCTTCCCAGATCCTGCACTGGACAACAACCTTGCCACAACTGCCAGAGCAAACCAGCAGGATACTGCTTGGAAGCCCTCAAATCATAGCTGACATATTCAGGGCTTCCTGATTTCCTGCCACTCATTTTGGAGCCTGACAGCTCAGGCTCTAACCTGAGCAACCACTGGCACTTCAGGGAGCTTCCCGAGCTGCTTCCAACAGGTTGGGATCTTCCTAGTGTGCCCCAAGGAGGCATGGCAGAGCCAGGAGTCAGAAGTTATGACAGCTCTTTCATTTAGGAAAGCTTAAACCATATTTTCCCATTTTCCTGAGATTAAATTTTTCTCATTTTCCTTTGAGTGGAAAATTTTGAAATGTCACTTTTTGTTCCAATTCAGCACAAAAACATACTGGAATTCAAGTCTCCTCAAGCACAGCTCCCCATCATAAAACTTCTGAGGCTCAGCTACTTCTTCTGTCTTCAGTGCCTTTGAAAATCATCCCCTGAGTTCTCTCTGATGAAATCATAAAAGCAAATACGTGCTTTTACTTTATATTCAGTCAAATACCAGATGTTTAAGTATTCTCATCATATTCAACACACAAATATCTGTTCGAAAGTTTTGTTTAACAATATTGTGGGAATTACTCTCCTTCATACAAATGCTCATATTAGAATGCTGGAAAGACAATTCATGCATAAATAAGAGCATTTATGGCTATTCATTATTTGTTACTTGCTGTTCATTTAGGTGTTGGTGAGTAAGGGAAGAGCAACTGACATCATCTACCTAGACTTGTGCAGAGCATTTGACGTTGTTCTGCACATCCTCATCTCTAAACTGGAGACACGGATTTGGTGCATGGATCACTTGGCGGGTAAGCAATTGCCTGGGCAGTCACACTCACAGTGTGACCCCACCTGGAGTATTCCACCCAGTCCTGGGGCCCCCGGCACAGGGGGGATGTGGCCCTGCTGAAGGAAGTCCAGAGGAGGCCACGAAAATGCTCAGAGGGCTGGAGCTCCTCTCCTATGAAGACAGGGTGAGAGAGTTGGGGTTGCTCAGCCTGGAGAGATGTTATAGCACCTTAAAGTACATAAAGGGGGCCTACAAAAATGTTGGAGTGGGACTTTTCACAAGGAGAGAATAAGGGATAATGGCCTTAAACTGAAAAATGGTCGTATTACATTAGTTCTTTACTGTGAGGATGGTGAAACTTTGGCACAGGCTGCCCGCAGAAACTGTGGATGCCC
This sequence comes from Callaeas wilsoni, assembly GCA_013398955.1. Taxonomy (NCBI): domain Eukaryota; kingdom Metazoa; phylum Chordata; class Aves; order Passeriformes; family Callaeidae; genus Callaeas; species Callaeas wilsoni. Next base: position 208,967 of record VWPU01014571.1, on the reverse strand, counting down.
CATCCCTGGAAGTGTTCAGGGCCAGGTTGGATGGGGCATTGTGTAACCTGGTCTAGTGGAAGGTGTCTCTGCCCACGGCAGGGGGATTGCAATGAGATGATCTTTAAGGTCTTTTCCAACCCAAACCAATCTATCATTATTCATCTTGTAAAACAATTTTATCAAGCAAATAACAACCTATGGATTTCTGTGACCAACTGTACACTACAGACAATGAACAGGGAACGAAGCCAATGTAAGGAACAATCTGGAAACTTATTTCCCAAAATTGATATGTAAACAGTTAAACAACAAAGTTGCAAAAAGTTGGATGTACAGAAAATAGTGAAAACTATCTTGTAAACACACTACTAACATTTCTTCAGCCACCTTGGTAAAAAGAGCATGCAGCACAGAGAAATCAGCTCTGCCACCTCTCCCCACTACCAGGGCATGCCCTGCTGCCTCAGCTGAGGAGGGGCTTTTCCACAGCTGCCTCTGCTCTACCACTGCTCCCTGGGTTGTGGGAGCTGCAGGGCTGCTGAGGAACATGCCATTTGTGCTGGAAAGCATCCTAAAGCTTTTGAAATCCCAGCTGCCACAGGCTGCTCTTGGGAAAACAGGATCCATAAAATCTTGGTGCAAAACTGTGTCACTGCAAAATAACACAAAAGAGTTTTGTGCCATGGTAATCGGATCCCATCTACGGCATTCACTTTAAGACAAATAGGAAGTGATGAATGAGACTCAAGTTCTTTTTGGTATGCACCAGCAGCCGAGATTTCATTAAGACCTGAGATATGGTTAAGGAATGCAGTGGCCATACTTTCTTTTCCTACAAGCTGAGTGGTTCTCTCTACAGTATTTCTTTAGCAATGAACTTAGAGCTGCTATTTGTTTTCTGGGCGATTGGATCACATGCACCTCTGTCTAAGGTGAAGACAGAGGCCAGGTAAGGTGCAGTATCCTCTATGTGAGCATCACCCAAGAGTGATATCCTGAGAGGGATATGACCATGACATCTCTGGGCACTCTGCTCCACTTCATCGATATCCATTCCTAGAATAGTTATGCATTCTTGGCCTCACATCTTTTGCAACTTCTGAAAAACATGGAGATTCTGTTGGCTTTTATCAACAGATTAAGGGCCCTGAGCAGTTCACAGGATTATGCCCTGTCAAATACAAGAGCCATTAGCTATAATTTCTGTTTGCCATTCAATTCTTTAACATTCACACACACCATTTCCAGGGGAGGAAGTTGCAGGGATCCCCTTGCACTGGGAAATTGTAAGAGTCAACCAGCAGGAGGCAAAGAGCAGGCAATGAGAGACAATGAGCTCATGAGCTCCTCTGCTTCAAATAACACCTGAAAAGTCTTTGGGGATAAAGAAGGGGAAGCAGAAACAGGATGTTTCTGTTGATCTTTGGAAGCTTTCCAACTTTAGCTTTTCAGCTGATTCAGATGCATTGCAGGCTACTAGCTCCAGGATTTGGCAGGGACAGAGACGCAGTAGCCAGCTGAGAGGCTCTTTGGCCCACTCTGTGCTCACCTGTCTGGCACAGGGAGAAGCAGAGCACAGCCACTGCCCCACTGAGTCAGAGCAGCCTCCTTCTCCAGGGATCCTGGCAAGCATCAGTGCAGCCAGTGAAGCTGAGGTCAGTGTGTCAAAAGTCAGACTGCAGCTGAGCCTCCAGTATCCCATAGGAAACACGAGCAAATTTTCTAGCATTCTACAGAGAAATGCACATAGCTGTCTGCACCACAAAAGCCTCAGAGGATTACTTATCACGAATCAACAAGTCCATCCCAGAGCCACAGTCAGAACAGCTTTGGGCTCAGTTGCAGCTCATTTTTGGCAACACATAAGCACTCATCCCTGTTTGAAAGACACCCTCAAACACAGCATCAGTGTCACATCAAAGGTTTTGGTTGAAGGGGAAGGATAGCAAAACTCTCATGCAGACTTTCCCAAGAGTGGAATGTAGTGTAGGAAGTATTTTTGCTCCTTAGTATTTTGCACACATAAGAGCAGCTTGAGTCCTTTGGGAATGTACAGTCTAAGCCTTGGATTGTCACTGTATTATCAAGCCAGGCATACAGTTGCAGCAGCAAAGATGACACACAATCTGAAACTGCAAACTCAGAATTCAGGTGGCAATCAGACCTGGTGGAACACCATATGATATTTTTAATTCTATTATTCAGCAAGTTTGACAGATTTAATAACTTCACTGTAATATTTTATTGCTGAAAGAATTGTCTGTTGACACGTCGTGCAAGTATTTTTGAACCATGTAATAATATTATTCAAGACCAAAACAATTATTATAAATCTAATTATTCTAAAACCTGGCACATTAAAGGTCACTAAGCCTGGCTCTTGGCAACTACATTTATTTACTTTCTGTTTCTGACAACTGACTTTCAGAAACACACTAAAGGTGCTTTTGCTTTCAGAAGTGTCTTGTTATGAGAAGTGAAACGGTCATTCTCCATCAAGGACAACATCCCAAAAACCACTAGCACTCCTTCATTGTTGAACCCTAAAACCTCTTCTAAAGGATGTTATGGTGTTACTTATTCAGTTATACAGCAATTTTATCAATTTTTTGTGGTATTCTACTACTCACATTAGTGTTTCCTAAGATGTTTCCAAAGCAGAAGTTCCCTGTGGTCTTGGAGCATTTTTGTTAGCTCCTCAGGAAGCCAATAAATTGGAGCACTTGGTGTAGAAAATGAGATCCTATGCCCTATTTGATATGTGTTTATGTTCTACTGGAATAAAGAGATGTGCTACAGATAGTAAATTCTGTTCATTAGCTTGTATTTATTATCAGATTGCAGCTGCAGCCTTTGGGCTGGCAGACATACTTAAAGTGTTTTCTAATATAATAAGTACTTTGGAGAAAAACAGTGTTAGCATTATGAAGCCAAATTCTAGTTACAAAAAAAGCTACTCTTATTTACTCAGTTAACTTGCCCAAACTGAGCTGACATTAAAAGCAGGATTCGGGCTGCATACTCAAATATATGGTAATACACAGAAGGAGGGGGCAGTGCCAAGCTGTCTGAAATTCCATAGGCTCCCACTAGTGAACCCACACCACACAACACGATCCATCACTTCAGGAAGACTTCACAGCATCGGTCCAATCCAATCCGAATGGGATTAGCCTAACCCAGCAACCTCAGCAATGCAGTTAAAGAGCCCTTTGCTGCTGGAATGCCTGACCTGGAACTTGGACCACTCCGCCACTGCTGCCCTTCTCCCATATTTGTGCCAAAGGAGTCAGCTCAGGCTCATTTTCAGCAATTAATTTAGAATTGTCCTCAACTCTCAGAGGTTTGAGCTGCCTTTTTGTTGTGCAGAGTAGTTCTAGCAAACAGTGATGGTTCATAATAAAATTTCAGGAGAAATACTGTCTAGTGCTACACTAATGTCACCACTGATTGCCACAGAAGAGAGGATGCATCCAGTAGTTATTATGGATATGTTAAACTTGTCACATCTGCAAATTCAATCTACCAAAAGGTAGAAAATGCCTGAAATGAGTTTGCCCAGGAAGCAAGTTTACGTGAAAGAAACAACAACAGGAGTTATCACATGGTTCCAAAGGATAGGGGATGGAAACACATGAGCACTAAACTGTGCCAAGTGCAGGGAGAGCACAGCCACAGCAACAGTACATTGGCTGTCTTCTTTATTCACCAGCCACTGGAGGGAAGACATCAAGTGCTTTGGCAACGGATCTCAACAGTTTTTTGACAAGAAGGACAAATTTAACTTTCACAAACAATGGATGTCACCTCGCAAGACACGACTTTTCTATGATGACTCCCAGTATCTTGTCATAGTTCCCGGTTTCTTCTTGACCTGGGCACTACTCCATTTATGCAAAGTCTTGTCTCACTCCACTGTTTTCAGCTTATAAACTTCTACCCCAGCTCTCTAGCTCCTTGCTTGTTCCCACTTATCCCTCATTCACAGTCTTCCTGACCATGTCCTTTTCTTCCAGTTTACCCCCCACACTCACTGGTTCCCATTTGCAGTCTCAGCCTCACTTCTTCAGGAGAAAACTTGCCTCATGATCCAGCCTCAGCTTTCTCCTGCCTTGCACAGCCTGGTTGGCTCACCCTTGTCCTACAAGTTCTCCTCATTTCTTATCATCTCTGCACCAGAAAATATATTTTTTCTATCTGATTTGTCCCACATCTGCACAGCCAGCAGAAGTGATTGCAAGGAGAACACACAGAGGACCTGGATGCCCTGGGGTGATGCTTAGAGCAGCACTCAACATTAGGTGAAGTCATCTGCTTCTACTGAGCAATTCTGAACCAGAATGTTTTGATACTCGGCTTTGAGCGAATCAATCCTAGGTCAAGGTCTTGAAAGAACAGCAAAAGCAATCCCTGATCCCAGAGCCACCTGTGACTTGAAGTTCTCCTGGAAACACAAAAGCATATCCGTAGAAGAGAAAGTGGGAAAATTCCTTTTACCGGAGTGAGTAAATATTAGAAAGGTATTTCAGCTGAAATACAATACAGACAAGGGACACTTCACACACACATTATTAACTTGTAAAGAATACATTTTTGGCAGAATTCAGAGATTTTCTCCCAGAGAATCAGTTTTAAGAACAACTTCCTAAGTTGTTCCAAGATTCCCCAAGCTCCTGGAATAAAGAATTATAGGATGTACTTTCCTGGATGGTTTTGCCTAGAAATCAGACTTGATGCCCTTTTATTTTTCCACAATATTCAACATATAGTAAACTTGCAGCATAAAAATTTTGACCCTAACAAACAATTTAGTAATCTACTTGTAAGGGAGAACTATGATGAAGAGTTAAACAATCTCAAATACCACTGTTGCCATCAGGTCTGACAAAAAGATACAGAGGAGAAAACTGCAAGTGCAAGAAGGAGAAGAAACAGATACTATACAAAATCATCAATGTTTTTTGAACAAGCCAAACTTCCAGTACCAGCCTCTAGTCCAGCCCATGAGTGCCGGGGTGTGATGATGCTGTGCCAGCTAAAGCGTATCCTGGATGCACAGTATGGAAAGATGCAGACACACTGACCGAGAGGGGAACCAACCTGAAGGGGTTTTATGGCCTCAGGCCCAATAAATAATACTTCACTGTGGAATTCAGCAGTAAGCAATGGGTCATAACTGCCTCACTGCTTGGAAAGGGTCAGGTTCAAAAGAAAACCACTGGGTTTGTCCATTGCCTCTTTATGTCTGACAAATGGCTGAGTGCTTCCTGGAGATGGAGAGGATGTGCCCAAATGTCAGGTATTGAAAGAGCAGAGAAATCTTGTAAGAATTCACAGAAAGGTGAAAACCCCTGAGGCATGACCACAAAAAACAGCTGAGAAGAAATCAGATACACTTATATTAACACTGAACTCATTTAAAACAATTAATTAGTATTTCAGAGAGAAAACACTCATTAAAGATTTAGCAGAGGTGTAAGAAATCATAAAACACATGTTAAAAGACCTAAACCCTCACTAGCAAAGAGCAGGTTTAATATTCCTGATGTTTTTTAGACAAAATGAATGGGAACCAGATGTTATTTTCCTCCTTCCAGGAGGGAAAATAACTAAAAATTGAGTACACTCTTGTATTTGAAAAATTATTTTCTAATGAGAGACTTTTTGTTTTGCTTGTTCATAAGAAAGCTATTCATGCCTCTGTATTTGAAAAATCTACTATTTACTGTGCAAAAATTAGTCCAAAATTTACTTGAGCCCCCTGCCTCCCACCCACATATGATAATTTATGGGGAAAAAACTTCTCAAATGCTCAGTTTCATTTTTAAAATGGCTTGCTCCTTTTAGGTTTTTCTGCCCATAAGCAGAAATTTGGACTGAGAAGCTAATACATATAAGTGTGGCAATATTTATTGTTACAATTCTTATAGTTCAACCTAGAAAGGACCAGACAGTCTCCTGTCCATATACTGGTGTGCAGGAAACTCCTTTGCATGTGTGGCTAACACTAAAATCCTCATTTTCAGTCCTCAAATGTAAGCAAGTGGTTGGTACAACAAAGTCAGCGAACACTACCAGTGTAATAGTTAATTGAAGAGATTCAAGTAACTAATTCAATAGTTAATTGAATAGGTAATTGAAGATATTTCATATAGAAATATTTTGTATTCTGCAAGGAGGGAAGACATGCAGAAGCAGCAGTAGTTCAGTCAGCAGTGCAGGAGAAGATCTAGACTGCAAGCATGGCTCCATCCTCGCCCTGCAATATCTCTGGCCCCAAACACCGGCGTGCACAAGCACTGTTCTCCCGGGGGCTTCTTGTTCTGTGATGACTTGGGCCCTCAAGACCCTCACGTCCTTACATGCCCTGGTGTCTCTGGCTTTGCCTGGGGCTCTGCGGGGAGCAGCCCCCGCTGCCTGCACAGCCCTCTGCCCATCCTCTCCCGTCAGATCTCCGTGCTGCTCCCATTGCCGCACGCGGGTGCGGAACAAGGCAAGCTCACTGACACTGGTGTGCGTGTCACCGAGGTGATAGCGGGGCAGGAAACTCATCACATTCGCAATGTACTTGTGAAAATCTCAATCTCTGCATGCTGGCATCTGCATGTATAACATTGCAAGGAAGACAATTACCAAGGGGAGGTCACAGTGCTCTGGGTACAGAGGCCCTTTGTCCATGCAGAACTACACCACTTTTTGACCTTCTTTGCCTCAGATGTTACAAAACTGCAAGAGTCTGCTATCTCATCTCTGTCACCACCATCTGGAGCCCTTTTCTTCTTTTCATATTACTTGGGAGACCCTCTGGTATTTTTAGGAATATCAATTTACTCTTTTTTAGAAAAATATCTGTGGAAGTATGCCAAAGAAACACTCCACAAACCCAGCAGATGCATTATGTGAAGACACCTTGCAGTCATGAAATGAGGTGACTACTCTAAAGCCCATCACTTCCCACTGCTTTTCACATCATCATGATTTTCTGACCTCTTAGTCTATACCCTTTAACAAGGATTTAAATACACTAAAAACAGCACAACACCCTCTGCCTGCACTTTGCCTTAAATAAATCCTTTCCGACTTCCCACTGTAGTTTTCATTTTATTCTTTTGCTCTCATTTATAATGACTCCTTGGCATCCTGTTTCCTAACAACATGCTATTAGCACTTCTGGGTTGTAATCCCCTCTTTAGCTGCCTAACCCAACGTTAGCATTAGCATCAGCGTTATCGTGTTATCGTGTAACAGAGCTGCATGAAAAATTACAACAGTTGTGCAGCAGTTACAGTGTAATTACTTAGTGCCACTCAACGTGAAGTGCTGCAGTAATAGGTTGCATAACCAATTAAATTTCTGAATTCTGCTCACATAAGAAGCCTCTGAAACAATGTCACCATAGAGGTTTCGCAATCCTGTCTGCGACTGGCTTGTGCCTGTGGTGTTCAAAAGGGAGCCAAAACCTGAGGTTTGCTGGATTTTTCTACTACTCCCAATAGCAAGGAAAACACACTACTGTGGTCTTGTGAACTGCTACAGTTATTAGAATTGATGTTAATATGGGAGAAGAGTGCTTGGGGGGGAAAAACAGTGTTAGATGAGTAAATTTACACTCCCCAGGGGTGTTCTTCAGCCTTAGAAATCATAAAGAAAAAAGTAAATTACTTTTTCCAGCAGACTTTTATAATCATGTTACTATGTATAAATATAAATTGTATGCAAATGAGAAATGAGTAGGCATAGTGGTGCCTATTCATCTGACTTGTGCAGTGTCCAGGCACATCTGGAAAACCACTGCAACAGGCTGCTTTCATAAACAGGACAGTGTTCTTTTTTGAGTAACAATGTTTTCCATTTTCCTGACATATATTTGTTAATAAATACTGTGGAATAAGTAAAATGTAGCATTAATTATAACACAAATGCAATAAACGTTCTTAACTGGTTAAGATTTAGCTATTTTCTTTACGGCTTTAAGCTGGCTACCAACTTGGTAATATGCCTATAAGTTTCATAGGCATCACTCACAAAGCTTGAATAACAGTATCCTGAAAAACTTGAGAAATGCAAGTTAGAGTTACCTTTGGAAATGCAAGAACTCCTGTGTAAAAATTTGTGACTGTGCTCTGCATTTGTATTTTGCTACTAGAAGTTACACATACATACAAAGAAAACAAGATATATATAATTTTTAGAAGACAGATAGAACTCAAAGTAACAGCAAAAGTCTCAGGCCTCAGTTCCTCCTGAATTCTTAGCCTCGGATTCCCAGTCAGTAGCAGGAAGGGAGAAAATAGTGGAGATTTTACTATCCATACCAAGTAGATGCTTGCAGTCTTTCCTTTTAAATTAGCACTTGCCTGATGCAAATTTCTGCAACATTTCCTGGGCAACTGTCAAAGGCTATGAATTACATTAATCAACTAAAAATATGGTGGGCTGTTTTTACGAAGTTGATTTTTCCCTTTTGCTTAGATTGAATCAGCTTCCCATTGGTTACTTGGTGTAATTCATTTTTTGGTCTATAAAATTTTATAGTAGACTATGATAATAAATCAATCTTTATCTCTAATTGATGCAATTCTGTGTTCAAGACAATAACACTCAATAACATTAGCTTATATTTTGAGAAAAAGGAAAACCATAGTCTCTGTAATGCTATTCTATAGAAAACTTTATAAATTCTTACACACAGTCTCACAGACTGAAGCATGGCTGCTGTTACAGCTCTGCAATAAGAAGTTTGAGGCTGTTCTTATTTAACTTCTGTTCTCTCCTCTTTGGGAACAGATAAGAGAAAGGGAGACGCTATTTTTCATTAAAATAAGGGAAAGAAGTAGGAAACCCAGTATCCACGAAATAACAATTAAAATATGCACCTGTGAAGAGCTGCTGAAGCCAGGCCACTTTGCAACAGAGGCATCAGCATGAGACAGACACCACAGCAGTGCAAACAAAAGCAATGTCCAAAACCCAGCAAATCTGTATTTCACTTATTCCTTGAAGAATCTCTTGTGCATTTTTGGCCACTGAAAAATTCACAGAACTACTAATATCTGTCATGGGGTGACTATTTCAAACTTCCATCCTTCCTGGTTTTTCACTCTTGTTACATGAAGCATTTTGCACCAAGAAGATTCTCTTCTTTTCCAAATCAGTTTGGGTCTGTCCTAAAATTCAATCTCAGTTGGTACCAGCAATGTCTGAATCGAACACTACCATGAAGAAACCAATTGTAAGATTAAATTAAAGTCAAAAAAATATTTTTTTGATCCACTCAACTTCTACGTCTGTGCTCTATAAGACTTGATGATTTTTCCAGGTTTTGTAATTAGGAATCCAGGAGTGAATCTATAGGAAGTGATCTTATGATGTTGTATTAGACACTATTTCTAAAGTTTTTAAATTATTACAGATAACACTTCTATTTTGCTGGATGACAGGCAGAGTGTTCCAAGGGGTTCCAGAGAACAATATGAAAATTTTACAGAGTTAGGAAAGAGCCACTACTACTCGAGCTCAGGGAATTGTTTCCTGCAAGCTACCCTGAGTAACACCTCAAGGGCATCTCCTGCACGCAATGGCTTTGGGCATTGGGAGGTAAAAACAGTTCTCTGATTTGTTCCTGCCCACGAATCTGACCACCAACAAACATCAGTAGCAGAGAGACTCATTCATGTTGAAATCCTAGGTTACAACATTTATTTAAAACATTTTGCTTTTTTTTGTCTGATGCCTGTAAAATGTGGAACACTTCGTGTTTCAGTTTGGCTTGATTTGCCATTTCTTTCCCTTTACAGCTATTCACGCCTGTGCAAAGTGGGAGTATAAAGCCTTAACAAATTAGAACTTACATTCCTTGGGAACATTTTACAGGTATAAGGTGGCAAAAATCAAGGAAAAAAAAAAACACACAAAGAAAATCAGCCGCATTAGTTTTGATGAACAATATGGATTTTCAGAATTATACCAAAATTCAACATTCATCATTGGTGCAGAAAAAGGTATTACTGTGTTACTGGGGCAGATTTCTGTGACTAATGTTGTGACATTAGTTTTTTGCTTCCTCTCTTCTTTGGTGCAAATATAAAAATAAATTTAAAAGCAAGACTAAGAAAAGCAGCTTTCTCTCACATTGGAGTGTTCAACCAGAAGCTTCCCAGAGGCTTCTGTGATGGCTCATTTATAATATAATTCAACAAGAGCAGTTAAGTGATGCTGTTGTACAGTTTAAGTGCCTTTGCTAATTTTCCTGGCCCTGGGGGGGTTTTGTATCACATATTTCATTTGAAGCGATACAAATTTCAGAGAGCAATCAGAAACATTCCCTAAGGAGTGCAGAGGGGACATCTGGACGAAGAACTTCCATTTATAAATACACACCATGCATTTTCTTGCAGCCACTCTTGCAATAATGTCTATACTCTTTTTCCTCTACTTCTTAATGGGGATTCTGCTACAGACTTAAATACTAACACACACTTGTTATGGATATATACATACTTGCACTATTAAAATACATCCATATTTATGACCAAATACACATGCGAAAATGAAATTAATCATTTTCTAAGCAGAGTCTGAAACAGCAACCAGTCTTCCTAGCTCTGCAAGCCCCACGGCTGACACACACATGTAGCAGTGCCTCAGAGGTAAGACGAGGAGCTGCAGGAGTGGTTTGCAGACTTCCCAGAAGATCCAGCTCCCACTGTGGGTTGGACGTATGGTTCAGTCCCAGAACAACCCAGCAATATTGATGATCTCAACAACTCTCCCTCGTTCACCTCTTCCCAAAGGCAAGCATTCAGATTTCCTAGAGCTCCCTGGTGTTCACACTACCGTCCGTGAACATTGCCACCAAAAAGCTGTTGAGCTGGACTCCAGCAAGCATCGTATAAAAAGACATTCAACTGGGTCTTGTTGAATTGGTGCAGAGTTACTCGTTAAAATTTATGGCCATCTTCTGTAGTAGACAAGACAATCATTCAAACAGCTGTAAAATTTACAATTGCATGAGAGACTAAACACAAGGAAAAGAGCAGGAAGTATCATAAATCATAAACACAGGTCCTTAGTGTAACACTAACAGCCAGAATCTCCATTTCCAGTGACAAGGCTTAAAGCCACATCAGTTTCACGTTGCTGTATTTTCTTTAACGTGCTGGATTACCCAGAAGGCAGCCACCCTACAGTCCTAAGCCTAGAGGACTCTTCAGGGAAGTAATTAAAGAGAGATAGGGAAACATTTATTTGGTTCATTAACTTCTAGAGCTCAGTGTTTTCCATATGATCTAAAGTGGAATCTGGTGCCTCCCCTACTCAAGGTGGCCACACCAAACGCTGGGGCTCTGGGATGTGCCTTTAAAATATAGGAAGTCCTGGAGCATTGATGCTGCCACTGAAAGGGGAAGGACATCTGGCTCATTGCACCTGACTTCTGTGAAAGGTTAGCAGATATTCCAGGTGATAAAAAGTGCTGTAGATATACAGACCTAAAGAAGCTTAAATCACACAGTTGAGGTTACATGCACATTAAGAAGGCCCAACAGCATCCAGCCAAGCACTGTGGCAGTCTGGCTGGTGACATGATTTAGATGGTTCCATGTACTTAGGTCCATTGTAACTGCATGTGAGCAGACCTAAACTGAAGAAAACAAGATAGGAAATATGTTTTCTGTCCTTCAGCTAAAGCAACCCAGTAGATCAGCAGTATCCAAATATTAATACACACAGTAAATTCCATGTCCTTCTCTGCTTTTCTTTTACAACTGTGGGAAAACAGATGAACCCTCCTGCACATCCTCTAGCTCAATAGAATTGTTGAACCAAAGAAAGAGAAAATGCCAGCAAACACCCTCTGGTAGCTTTCTGTGCTTCTCCTCAGTCTGCTGTATTTTTACTTCATCCCTTTAAAGATCTAGCTTAGCAAACCCGAAATACCAAAGTCTATGTATTTAAAACACATTGAAAGAATGTATTTAAAACACATTTTTTATCTTTTTTTTAATGCCTGCAATGGTACTGGCCTTTTTGACTAGCAAGAGCCAGCATTTTTCTCAAGCAGCTGCAAGATTTCTCTTCATCATCTCCCTTTCCCTGCAGATGATACGGTGTCAGAGCAGCTGAGAGCAGAAGCACGAAGGCTGAGATACCATGAGAACGGCTGTTCTTGCAACAGGAGTAGTGAAATGCATTCAGAAGTCACAAGAGATGTGGCAGCAATACAACATGTCCTTTTCAATTTAACAAGTTCATTGCTTTTGGATACGGCTGTTCCAGCTTCTGGGAACTTACTTGAAATGAATGGTTTAGTGTTGTAAAAAGTACGTGGTATCAGCCAGAATAAAGTCTCTTAATTTACTTTCTTCTTTTTGAAGTTTAACACTAACACCATTTCTGCATAAGTTGTTTTTAAAATAATTATTTTCATTAAATAATAGCAATTTGCTCACTGAAATAACTGAGGAAACCCCTGTGTACTGCAGTAAGCACTGGCTGAGGCCTCCAACATCAAACTCTGTCATCCTTAAAGACTTGACCTAGCACCATTAAACATTACTGGGAATTATGCCATTGGCTTCAAAGGGAGTAGGAACAGGCCCTAAATAAGCAAAACTTCTAGTTATTACTCCAACGGGAGTAATCTTGTCAGGCCACAGAATGTGCCTACATAAGCCAAAAATTCAACAGTGCTTTCTAAATGATATCCATACACTTCCTATGAGTGTTCTGTATTTATGTATGCACAAACCACTCCGATGCATGTATCAGGTAATTGTACAGAAAGGCACAAGGGAGTCCTGAGAGCTTGTGTATGAACCCCAGACTGTTTACCTGAGGGGTTCAAGGCTCTTCCCCAATATTATCCCTCCAAAATATGCATGCATAGACAGACAATTAAGTCTCACGGACCAAATTGCCACAGCACGTCACAGGAGTTTTATAATTAAGCTCTGCCCATCTTCTGCCTTACTCTGAAATGAAATTAATTGAAAGAGGGTAGAATTTCATGGGAGTTTTTTCCTTAGTAGTGTTATTTGACTGCTGGCTGATTTGCTGACAAGTGAGGCAGAGAGTGTTTGGACCCCACTGCCTTAAGCAGAAAAGGGCAGAACAAAGCCCATACTCAGACATGTGCATTGCCTTTGCAGGGTGGAACTCTGTTATTGCAATAGTTCTCATTGCTCACACAGCCACATGTGGTAGGACATGGAGACAGGACAAAAATCTGTAAGATTCATATCTGGTGTCTATGACTTGGGGTATTTGAACCTGGGATTATAACTCGGTGGGAAAGCAGTGCTTTAGAGAGTGTTCCAGCAAGCAGCTAAAGCCAGGGGTGCCTAAATTACAGAATCACGGAGCATGATGACTGGAAAGGACCCACAGTGGTCGAGTCCGACTCCCAGCACTGCACATGACACCCCAAGATCACACCATGTACCTGAGAGTATTGGCTAAATGCTTCTCGAACTCTGCCAGGCCTGGTGCTCTGACCACTTCCCCGGGGAGCTTGTTCAGTGCCCGAACACCCTCTGCGTGAAGAATCTTTTTTTAATATCCAACCTAAACCTCTCCTGACACAGCTTCAGGCCATTCTCTCAGGTGCTGTCACTGGTCACCATGGAGACGAGATCAGTGCTCGCCCCTCCTCTTCCCCTCACAAGGAAGATGAAACTGCAGTGAGGTCTCCCCTCAGCCTCCTCTTCTCCAGGCTGAACAGACCAAATGCCCTCAGCTGCTCCTCAAGTGGCTTTCTCTCAAGGCTCTTCATCATTCTCATTTCCCTCCTTTGGATGCTCTCTAAGAGTTTTATATCTTTCTTACATTGCTCTGACCAAAACTGATCACAATACTAATAAGCATGGTTTAAGAATTACTGCAACTCCTGGTTTCCTTCCCCCCTCTCCCCCCACTATTATTTATGCCTCACCCTCCCAATCCCAAAAGTCAACAAGGTCAGAAAGCTTTATTGAATAGGTTCTCTAAACTGCATTTAAATACAATTTCCAGAATCTGTTATGCTGAAACAATCTAAGCCTAACACACTTCTAAGAAGTCAGGCACTGCACTTTCCTTTTCTAAATCAAGTTACATTTCCTCCACTTTACCAACTTCCACAAGGCTCAAAACCTCTCCAGGCTTTTGAACCTTTAGCTTTCTTTGTATTTCACATTTCACTATAAAGATAGCCTTATCCTGCACACCAAAGGAATCAAGGATGGATATAGGCCAGTATAAACTTTCAAAATATCTCATTGTGGATTTTTCCTCCTCATTTCAGTATTCATGACTATATTTGAAAACCACAGACATGCAAAAGAATGACTCTTCTTGGTATGAAACAGCATATTCAGATTCAGTTTTTAACCTAAAGGAGTTCAAACCTACCTAATATGCCAAATGAGTCAAGAAAATTTTTAACAATACAGAAGAAGATATATATTTTATATTATACACCTCTGGTTGGCAGAAAACAGGCTGACTCCTCGGGGACAGAAAGGAAATGCAAGAAGCTTGAACTCAGCAGCTCAGGAGTTAAGCTTCAATTAAATAATGAGGTCCAACAAAGATGATATTAGCTACTAACTCTTGAGACACTTACCACACCAAAACCCATCCCTTGCCAGAGATTCTTGTTGGATTATTGATTCAGTGAGAGTGCAATTTTTAAAGGAAACTGAATCCTATTGGAGAAGGACAGTTCCAAAACTATTAGATAAGGATTATTGTAAAGGGAATTGCACACTGGAAAGGGAACATGCATCCACCCTGAAGAGAAGGGATAGCACATAACTGCCTTGAAGACAAAGAAAGAGGTGGGGAAAAAGAAAATATGTTGTTTGATGTTATCTGAGACATGATGAAAGAAGTGTGTTCTCATCTGAGAGTTTTTAAAAACAAAGAATATGATGGACATGTGTACATACTACTTAAAGGAAAATGCCTTCTCTCTCGACAAAACACCGAGGTCCCCACCCACAAGCAGTTTTATTCATCAATATCATGCTGGCTGACACGAGGATTGTACCAGCTCAAACCCCTTCCCAGCCTTGGGCACGGCCCTGGATAGATTTGCTCTGTTGGTGAGATGAAAGGCGAGGATTTCCCCCAGTAACTCTCCAGATGAACTTGCTGGAGGCCTCCTGTGGCAGGAAGTCAATTTATAGACTTCTGACACACAGCAGCTGCTGTCGAAAGCTCCCCACGGCTTTCGAAGCCACACTGACCAGTCTGCTTCCACGGCCTCCTTGCTTTAACAGCATCTTGAAAAACAGAAGTTTAACCCACGGGTTCAGAGATTTTCAAGGTTTTCCCTTTTCTGCATCAGACTGCTCACATGTAGACTGTCGACAGAAACACATCCTCTGCTCTATTACCTGTTTAATACTTGTGCTGAAGGAAGAAAGCACAAGTAGTTGAAACTTTCTGTAAGGCTTGGATGGCTATCACAAAACTAATGAGTTTTATACTGCTATCTGAAACCACTATTTTCTGAGCAGGCTGATAGCATGGTAGGAAGTTGGATTTGGCACATTCAGTAGTTTTAAAACCAGCCCAGATTGTCTCCTACTTTGAAATAGACTCAAATATAGGTAAAGAATTGTTTGTCATCCGTGTATTTTACTAATAGCCTGCAGTTTGCATTTATCCCGAGCCTCCACCATATGGCATTTTCAATGCACACATTTCAGTCCAGTTCCATTTACACTACTTTTTCAGTGGTATCCTGCCTGCCACATTATTTCTCTTGGAACTCAAGGATACAAGAAACCAAGGAATTCCAAGAGCTGTTAATGGCCTTTTTCAGTTCAGCAAAAGTCAGGAAGATTTTACAAGTTGGCATTTTTTTATTATTCCCACCTCAAGGAACAGCTGCTTTCCCCCCCTCTGCTGGCATCCTGCCAGGAAAACAAAGCCATCTAGTTAGGACAGCTTGTCAGTAACAGACTTTAACCTGATGAGGTAATCACCAAATCAAGTCCTAAGAACAATGATAAGTAATAGGGATTGCTTTACTGGGTAAATGAAGAGGAAATCCCCCTAAAACAATATAAATCAAATTTCTGAAACACTGAGAAAAAACTATCCTGTAGGGCAGAAATTTTCCATGTAGGTATTCCCCACCAGAGCTGCTATTCTCTGTGTCATGTTCAACGTGCCAATTAGATGAGAACCTGTTTTCTTTTCTCTCCTCGTGAAGCTGTCTTTTAAAAGCCAGAATTTTGCTTCAAGTAAAATACTTATCCTGGACAGGCTCTTTGGAGAGCACCTTTTTCACTAAAATTCTCCTGAAGAAGCAGGGAGAACACTTTAGCAAAACAGATCAAAAACATTCCTCAGACTGACCTAAAAAGTCTTCTGAAAGCATCTAAGGGTCAGGTGCGGGGGTGGCCTGCACAGTTACACTCAGCCAGGTAAATGGCCAGCCAATATTTACAGCACCCAAAGCTTTCAGAGAAACACCTACGTATCTTGCCAGAGCAATTCACTAAGCAAATGCATGGTCAGAGTAAACTTAAATTTATAGTTGGATACTGCATGCTAGAAACTCCTGATGCTGTAGAGAGTCAACTCCTTATTATCCCAGAAAGACAGTAAGGTCCTTGCAAATTCTTCTATGATCTTCTTCCTCACAAATGTCTCTACCTTATCCACCCAGATTCCATGCTTCTATTTCCCATTGTTTTAAATCAGTTACATCTCTTTCTCCATCACTGCTTTTGTTCCTGTCATCCTTCACTAAATTTAAAAACCAATTCTGACATAGAATCCAGCTACTACTTTCCCTGGCTCTAATAATAATATTCTGCCACTATAAGAAAGTGTATCTTTTCACCTGCATCCGCTTTGGCTTCTTCACCAATGAAAATGAGTGCGCAGCTTTCCAGCTATAGTCAGTCTCTGATACTTTTGGATGAGACTTGTTTGCAGTGCTATTATTGTAATTTATTACATCCCATCCTCCCTAAATACCATTTTCCTTGCTGCAAACCAAAGATCTCTTTTTCCTGGCATCTAGCAACCCTGCAGTATCTTTCTTGACATCCTGCCAAAATCTTTGCAGGTTCTCAGCAAATCTGTTAGTCCCTGCTGGGGCCAGCTGCTGTCTACAACCCTCACATATTCTGAGTTTCGTTCGATTAGAAACCCCCCTGAATATATTATATGCTTCTGACCTCAAGGGTAATCAGATGGAAAGACACTTCTGCCGACCACTGCAGAATCCTTAGCTCACTAGCCCTGAAATTCAATTTGTATAATATCACAATGGGTGAGAAGAGATCAAGTCAGAAGAAGAAAGGAGTTTTCATCCAAGTCTTCCTCCTAAAGATTCAATCTTGGCATCGTGTCCAGAGACATTTATCCCACCCTCCCAAAGAAACAGATGAAATCTCAGAAGCTGATGAGATTTGAACTATTACCAACTTTTAAAATAAGCTTCAGAGCTGTCAGCATCCCAGTTCGGATCCTTCACAGACTGCAACGCATTCACATGATTCAGCATTATTTTATTAGATGTCAAATTTTTCATACTTCCCCGAATTTTTTTTTTGTAAAACTGGAAAGGTTAGATTGGTTTTCCTTTAGTGGCCAGTTAGGCTGCTCTAGCTTTTGTGAAATGAAATATCTAACATAGTATGAACGTACACTAAACCCCAGCTGTTTGGTAAGAGAGAACCGTTAGGCTGCCTTTAGCCACAAGGTGTGCTGCAGAAACACCTGCTGAAAGAGGCAAAATGTACCCCTCAGGTCCCACACCATGCAAGTACATAATGGGCAGGTGGGATGAAAAGCAGTGGCTCCAGGACTAGATGAAAACTGAGCAAGAGTCAGCATAGTGGATTTACATGCCAAACCTGGCAGTACAGGTTCTATATAAGAACTAGCCCAAAAGACCTCACTCTCTGCAATAACCATAAATGTAAAAGAACAGGAATTTTTACCACTTAAATCTCAAAAGACTGATCCCAAATAACTGAGGAGTACTGGGGGAAAAGACACAGCTTCCAATCATATGCAGACTAAAAAGAAACAAGCCCCCAACACCTAGAAAACAGGTGCACACCCAGTCTCTAGCCACTGTCAGGGATGCTTAGGTACCACAAACATGCCACAGTCCCACGGGCTCAGGATCAGGGGAACTGCAGGTTTGGAGCTGTTTCTGGGATCCAGTTTTAAGATGGCATATTTGTGACCTTTAAAGTGGTAACTGGTTTCAAGGTAGCATTGAGGTACACTTTTCAACTCCTTCCTGTACAAACCCATGCACTGCAATTTTTCCCCTCCTTGGATTCCAGGGCTGAGTCAGACCTTTGTGTACAACGCTTTCTAGAAACTGGGGTTTGGCAGATCTACCTTACCTTCCGGTTATTGTTGTTTTGTGAGCATATGAAAAACAAAAGAGGCCATAAACACAGCAGCTGAAGGAAAAAGCAAAGCAACTGAGCTACTGCTTGGAGCCATGGGAACATGCTTGTGGCAAGAGATGGTCTTTGGCTGTTCTGGTTTAATGCCTCAGAGTGAGTGGGTGCCACACGACAGCGATGTTGATATCACTACTGACTGTCCTTATGGAACAGCAGTTATTGCACCCTCCAGCCCAGCTTGTCAGCACTTAGAGGAGCACAGGCAGCACCATCCAGGCACAATAAAGAGTTCTTCTCTAGTTTTGTACAAATGGAGAAGCAGCAGGTGAGAATCTCAGAGAAGAACATCACAAACTGCATTCATATACGATCTCTAGGTCTTTTGGAAACTCACCACCTTACGCATCTGTAAATATCTTAAGCCAAGATGCAGTATAGTTACTGATGCAAAATGCATCCTTAGCAAGCCTGCCGGTAACAATGCACAAGCTTAATGCACGGCATAACAAAGTACACATCAACACGTGATCAGCAGCAGCTCTTGAGCTCTGCCCTGTAAGTGCACCCCTTGGCTGTGATGACATCATCTGTGCTAAATGCCAGCTGAACTCCAGACCTCTGTTCTCAGCTGACCGAACAACCCCACAACAGATTGGGGGGTACCAAAGGACAGGCACATGCTCAGTCAACTCACAAACCTTTGGGAACATGACTTCCCCTTCAATCCACATTAGTTCCAGCTAGACGGCATTTGTGTCACAGGAGAAAAAGGCAAGACAAGTAGATTAAGGGGAAAGGACTGTGCCTTTTTTTAGCACTGCCATATTGATATCATCAGAGTCAATGCAAAAGCATTCCTAATCTGATAAGTCAGGTGCAAGACTCAGTATTACTTCTTCAGAGAAACTCATGTTTCAGCTACAATAGTGCATCTTATTTCAAAGATTCCACACACAATTGTACTTTGAGTGTCTAGGAAAAACTGCTTCTTCATAGTGATGATCTATTCCTAAATTAAAAAGCTCTAAGATATCTCTAAGACAAAACAAGTACATTCAGAGAGTAACATAAGATCTTAAATGAATGCTGTTGAGCCAGTCTAATAACTGTCTAGAATAAATTTCACTACATGAACAATTAACCATGCGAGCAGAGCTAGAGAATCACAGAATATCTCGAGCTGGAAGTGACCCACAAGGACCATCAGCCCAGCTTTTACGTGAATGGCCCATAGAGGGATTCAACCTGTGACCCGGGTGTCATTAGCACCATGCTCACCTCCCAGACAGATAATTTCATTTGAGTCTGACCACACCACTGGTCACATAGGTATTTTATAGGATGCATGTGTATGTTTCCACTCGAAATTTGTTTCTATTACCTTTGACAGTATCTTTAAAAAGCAAGATATTGTATAAATTGCTGTACAGTTTGCAGATAGCTCCAATTTTTGGAGCTCAGGACACGCTCACTTACACAAGTGTCTAACAGTTCTTCTGCAGCTCCTAATCCTGTACACATCCTTCACCACGCTGTGAGGTGCACTGGGCTCTCAGCAGAGGTGCACTCAGCAGCAGGAAGGACATGACAATCTTTACAAGGATTATCAACTCATTTGTTGGATTAATGCTTTGAACACTGACTACTATTTTCCAAAATGTCTTTTATAATGATAGCACTACCCTACTGGCCAGATACAAAGGACAAGTGATTAGAGATCTTTAAGCAAACATTTTACACAAAATACGTTAAGGAAGTTAATTAATGTCTGACACTGGAGAGAGGGATAGCAGTGGTATTGCTATTGGAATCCCTGCTCAAGTAAACAATGTATTACATGTTGGAGATTAACAGCAACAGTGCTAAGGAAAATCCTTTCTAAGGAGTTCATCCAGGGAAATTTTTAGGGTTTAGTCCAGACAAATCATTTTTGATATTAATTGGGATTTTTACATATGCTAGATCCTTCACCTGGGAGAAAATGACAATATTTTTCTCCTGACCTCTTTCATGTATTTCTCTCAAACATTTAAGCACCTGCATTTTGTAAATTTACTCATTGGTAAAGTCCTGGCTTCATTTTTGTTCCTGTGAGGTGTGACAGTTTCTCCTGGGTCTGAGTTTTTCCACTTGCTTTAGCAATATTCATGAGCTAAGTTTACACATATGCTTAGATCTACCTTGGGCTGGCATTTAAGAGAAACAGTTCTGTGAATTTGCTTGCATATTCAGCACATCCAACTTCTTTCTCTGTACTGTGGTCCACTCAGAATGAAAACTCTCAAGTTTCAAATCAATTGTTCCAAAAATTTGTAAGCATATTAGGAAGATGTCAGTCACACTAATTTAAGTCACCCTGCTGTGCAAAAGAAATTGTTTGAAAAAGTCATGCTCCCTCTCAATCACAATGTACCATAAAATAATCTGGCGTAACCAATTCAGAAAATATCAGACCCATAACTATTCAATGTGAAATGTAGTGTTGATAAGATGATTTTTAATTAGAATTTAAAGCTCATTTTGCAGTTACTCTACAAGACCCATTTTCATCTTTAGCCACCTAGTATTGAAAATTAAAGATTTGCTGTATGCAGTATTTAATAGGTCAAACACAATGAAATTACAAATGTAGATAATAAGGGAGAATCCTTTATTCAGTGAGGAAAAAAAAATCAAGTCTAGAAAAGACTACATACAGAGCAGAACTGGTTGGAAAGCTTTCATTAAAACAGGTGTCTGCTCTGTTCACCTGCTTGACTCCCTCCCAGCTCCCTCAGCAAATTAGAAAAACTAAAAAGCTGTTCATAAAAAGTTATCTAAGGAAAATTATATCATTTGAAATTATACAACCTATTTTCCAAACAAAACTACTTGAATGGAAAAAGAAGATACTACTATTCTAAAAAAATGAAAGTCAAATTGTTCTTAATCAAGTTTCTTGAACCACTTCAAGTCCATTCTTCTCTACATGTAGAGTAATTAAGGACAAATAAGATTTTTCACTGAGGAGCACTTGAGAAGCTGGGTTTTATTGCAACTTAGGATATGCCTGTATGTCACTTTTTTGATGAATCTTACTATAAAACTATGTTTTAAATGTGTATTTCCATGAATAAATAATTTCTTTAAAAATGTAAAAAGGGTTGAATGAATTATTTAAGATGACATGCATACCAATTACAAATATAATCTGCTTGCACATTTCAGAATCATGCTCAATTTCCCTTTTGATCAGAAGATTTTCTAACTCTGTCGCTGACAAAGTTCAATAATTTGTCTGGTCACAAGGTGACATCCCATTGAAACAGTGCTTCCTAAAACCCATAAACACCCCAGGTCCCATGAAAAGAAATTGCAAATTTTGTTTATTTGAAGATTTTTGTTTTGCATTTTAATATAATAACTATAGCAGAATCCAAGTTTTACCATGTCAAAAACAGGAACTCAAAAAGTGATTGCTGAAGAGCCTGTTGTGACTTGGAATGGAGCAACCACAGGAAATATCATCTGGGGAAATGTGATAGGTTAGTCCTGTAGAAACGGTTCGAGAAACTCATATGACAAAAACTAGAATATCCACAAGATGAAAGGAAACCTTTACCTTCTTTTCTGCCCTTCCCATCTGTAATGTAAACTAAGGGGAAAACCACTATTTCCATTCTTCCCTATTTGGTTCCAAATGATATAAATAGGGGTTTTTCCACCCATTTCCCCATTCCTCAGTCCATACCATACCATACCCACTCTCCTTGCATCTTGGTATAAAAAGTGGAAATAAGACAGAGAAAGGTACTAGACAAGTGAAAATCCCTCTTCCCTGATGAATAGCCAATGCTTCTTAGTTAGAAAAAGCTTTTAAAAGGGAATAAAGTTTTGTATCCAAAAAACTCCAGTTAGTGGGAAGGGAATCTTGCAGCTATGAAAATAGTTTTGTATCAGTGTTTCAAAACATTCAAAAGTATTTTTCCTACCAAAAAAACCCAAACAAACTAAAAAAACCCACACATACAAACAAAAAACTAAGCAAAAACTAAGCAACAAACAATACAAAATCTAAATAACACAACAACCCATCACCAAAATCCATCAACTAAACATCAGCTTTTGCCCTGGCTCTCATAGCTGGGTTTGGCACTTCGCACTCTTCTGGGAAGTGCTAATTGTAAGGATGCTACGTTTGCATCTGCACCTGCCTTTTGCAACAACTCCCAGCTGCTTCAGTGAAGAGAACAAAAGCCAATTCCCAAATTCAGCCACTCAACAATCTTGACATCTAAGGATAAAACACATTCACCTTTTATGAGCTGGCACAAAGCCCGTGCACTTTTTAAATTTCACTTTAGTCTGTTAGGATTTTTGCAAGGACTCTTCTGGGTCTTTCCACAGACGTGATTTCCATCTTCCTGAGTGAGCTCCTGTACATAACTCAAGCAACCAACAACTCACAGGAAGATCTCATTTGGTCTGATTATATCAGAACATCACTGACTCCCTCTGAGACCATTCTAGTGCTGCAGCTTTGGGTATAGTCACTAAATATTGAAAACACCTAGGTCAGCAGACCTTTGTGGCTTTGTGCATTGACTCACATCTTTCTTTTCAATTTTCTTCCCTTTTGCAACTTTAAATGCCTGTAAGGGAATTTTTGTCGAAGTGTGTCAGTGGCAAAATCAGGGCACCAGCTTGTTAAATAAACAATCAGCCCCCAAGCCGTTCCAGAAAAAAGGATGAGATTTCTCATATTTACATCTTTTGTGAGTTAAGGTTTATTTAGGTTTCGAATCCCTCAAGGCAAGCATGCAATGTGTAAAGCAGAAGCCCATAAGAGGAACATTTTACCCCTATTGCTTGCTGAAAAGGAACAAGGCTTTTAAAAACAGATCAGAATGCCACACTTCATTAAACAACATCAGCCTTCCTTGCCTAATAAACTTTCTCCTTTATTTTTCTATTGCATTCATTTGTATCTATTTTTAAAATGTAGCTTAGCTTCCATATAAACAAGGTATTAGGTGACCAATGGCTCTTAATGCTCACACTGTAAGAGGACATCCAACTGGAAGAAAATCTCTCCCTTTTTTATTTTTCTGTTGAGTCTAAGAATGCATGGATATTATTCAAAAGTAGTCCAGGCTGTATAGTTAAATGCCATTGGCTTGAAAGAGAAACAATTAGCAGAAGAAATTCATTCTTGTTAAAACATCCAGGATCTCACATATGCAAAAGATTTTATTTGTCTGTACCTTGATATATGCAAAGATATAAAGTATGTTAATTTTCCATATGAATGCAAATATTTTCAGAAGGATGCAATGAAACCTGACACCAGAAACCTTTCTCTCTTTAAGATTTGGTTAAAGAAAATAACACCTTAATGGAATGGCTGGCTGAAGATCACAAAGCTTGAAAACAACTCTGGACCTGTGTTCAAACATTCATAGTTTCCCATTGGCATTAGAGATGAGTCTGAAGTTTCTTCAAGTTGAAGGGTATTCAGACCCAGGATGGAATGATAAGAGATAAAGCCAACAATACCTTGTGGTTCTACATCTGAATATAGCTGCATTCAAAAGCACTTGGATCCTAACTGTGTATAAGAGCTCCTTTTTAAATAAATCAAAGATAAGAAAGCCTACTGAACTCTCAGTCTAGTTGAAATGCATACATGAGGTGAGTGGAATGAAAATATTCTATTTTATTATTGGAGGAAAATTAGGGTTCCCTAGTGAGCCCCAGCAGAATAGCTGCATCTCTTACCATGTTCACTGGAAGTTAATGGTGACCCATCACAATTGGGGCCCTAGTATATTATCTCATGGTCAGGAGACTAGTTCAGTTTTTTTCATTTTGCAGCAAATAAAGCAAATTTCACCTCAGGTGGATTTAGTGTGCTTATAAAGGAGAAGAGAACACAAATGGTTCTATAGGAAAAGAAAGCCACATCTATAATTTCATTTCTTTTCCTTATAAAAGAATAGCAAGCTTTTCCAGAGGTTTCCCCAGTGTCCCTTGTGACCACTGACTACCTCCATACTGCATTATTTTGTGAAAAACAGAAAGAAACTTTTTATAAAGTTCACCACAATTTGTTACTGCTCAGCAGGAACATAATCTGGACTTCTTGCAGTGCTGTAACCCAATTTAATTTCCCTGTCAGACCACTTGATGGATGTGTCTGTAGAGTTTTCAAACAGGAGATAAAACTTCTGCCACTGAAGGCAGATAGTACTTTCCCTTTCATTTGCCATCCAAAGGTTCCACCATCACCTGCTCAGGAGGGCTTCGCTAATTCAGTTCTCAATTTTCTGAACAATGTATTTAAGTTTTTTTTCATTTAGAATTAAAAGGGAAATAAAATATAAACATTTGCATAGGTGAAAATCTCCAGTCTCTGGAATTTGCAGCCTGAGCAGTATGTTGTTCCTTCATTTTAGCTCACAGCAATGCTGACCTTAAATACAGCCAAAGAATGAGTATTCAGACCAGCTGCACTGAGGCTCTGAGTGAGATGTGTGAGCCTGAAAAAGCAAGACACATGCACTCAAAGTTTTGCTAATATATTCTCCTTTATAAGGGTGCTAAAAATACTTCTGCTCTCAATGCTGTCTTTATCAAACTTTGAAAAGTACAACCACACCTACACATGAATGGGAAATCCCCTCTGAAAATGTATTAAGGCATTTTAGTAACAATAGGTTTATGATTATTCTCACCTGTGCCAAATAGCTGTTTTTCTAAGCTTAAAGGCAGGTAATAACACACTGAGTAATGATATAATGTTATTATTTAAAACAGTATCTCCAATTTGTGTAGCAAATAATTTAACCTCTTCAATTTATAAAACTGAAATTTTAGAATGGAACTTTTCAAGAAAATTCACAATAGATTGAATCGGTTTGGATGACCAACTTGTTTCAAGGGAAACACTAATAAAGGCAACAGACTCTAACAGAGCTGGAGGACAGAAATAGCTGGATGCACACATTTTATACCCAAGGTATCATACAATGATTATTAGCCACCATTCTAATTCTGTGAATGGTGAGCACACTTGAGAGCCAAGTATTCTACATGAAAGACAATAAAGAGCAAAAACATTCCTGCAGGAGTTGTTTTAGGGCCCAGCAACACATAAATGGCCTGGGACATAGAAATTAAACTGACTTTGCCATGAAGACATTGATTAGTAAAAACTCTTGAGTGAGTGCAAGCAGGACTAAATGCAGAGAGAACCACATGAAGAGCAAAGCAAGCTCCTAGGCCCTTGCCATATAATGTCACTGATTTTTAAAAGTCCACCTCAAACCTACAAACCACGCCAAGCTTTCCTCAGTAATACACACCAGCTTTTAAAATCAGCGAGCAGTTTTTCTTCTTCTTGAAATTAAGCCCTTTTCCCAAGGACCCAGATATTCACTTAAGGCTGGAGAAAAGGAAATCAGCCTTTGGTAGGGGTCTGAAAGCCGGGATAAAATTGCATATCACTGTGTTCTGCTCCTCCTCCCCTAATCCCCTCCACCAGTCCAATTACAATATTCAAACTAAATGCAGCTCAAACTCCAAAGATTTTTTTTCTTTTTTCAACCTCCAAGAAAATGCGAAGCAACTTTGCCTCTGTCAGATCTGCATCTAGTCTTCTAAATCTAAGAAAACATAACCCATAGCTTTACAGGTTATTCTACAGCAGTTGGAATTAATTCCTTATGAGTCTGTGAAGTCCAGGTTTTTTCACTGAGGGTTAGATCAGACACCACCTTTTCACTCTTTTGGATCTGTTGTTTTAATGAGAAATTTGCAAATATCTTTGTGAAAAGTATAAAGCAGGCAATGGCTAATAAGAGAGAATCTCACTAAGACACTATTTCCTCAGCAATCAAGTAACTGCCTTCTGGGAACATTTGCAGAAACCAAAGTTATAGATAGATAGTGCATTCAGAAGTCAAGATTCAAGTCCAAAAATAATCATATGTGTTAGAAACACACTTATTAAAGAAAAAACATATTTACTCAGAAATCTTAAGAAAATACATGTTTTATGCAGAGAATATCCTGAAAAATGTGCAGGAGATGCTCTGATTTTCATACCAAAGTCACAACTTCCCAGAAGTAGAGCTTTTGCTGTGCAAGTAAATCATATTCAGCCTTTATGGTGGCATTTCAGTGTCTCCAATAGCATATCTGAGTGTGCATATAAGGTTTATGTTCCTCTTGTTCCCAAAACAGAAAGCGTTCAGTGCTTTCCATACACTATTTGCTTCTCCATGGGAATATCGCCAATACAGAAGCTGCCATATCAACAGCTGGATCATCTTCCAAACTTCTCTTCTTGAGTCAGAAATAACACTGAGAAGATGGCTAGGTCACTGGATTCATTGCATTAGAGATGATGTTGCAAAATTGGAAAAACCTTAATCAATTTAAGTGGCTCAATAAAGTTTGACCAGCAGTCAAGACTGAAAAGACTATGAAAAGACTGGAGTTGCAGAAAAGATGATAGCATTGATTAAGGTATTAAGAGTCAAGATTTCTCTTTCATAACACCCAAGGGCAATGTTTACTTAAAACAAAAGAAAAAAAGACACTATGAGATGGCAATTTCTCAGTTTTCTAGTGTTGGCTGAACTAGGTATGTATAACCTTTCTGTCTGCCCATAAAGCTTCCATTTCTCCAAACCAGCCCTCTTTTAGTCATTTCCAAAATACTTTCTCTTCCACTTCTACTGAAGGTTCCTGCTCTAGAAATCCAAACTGGCTCTCAGTTCTCAATCTTTCTCTAAAAGATACTTCTCTAAGGAAATCACCTCACAGCAGAAATTGCACCTTACTATTTTCCCTCTTCATTACATATGTCTTAAATCTGAATCTCTTAAGCTCCCCTCGTTTCAGATGGGATTCAGTGCAGTACAAAGTGTTTGTCCCGAGTGAAGCAGGACTACAAGGCATCTTTTCATTCCATGATTGTGCTGTTTCAGAAAGTAAGATCTGCAGAACTGTATTAAGGGGTAAATTAAAAGATTCCAATATTTTAGTTCAAATGTTGACAAATATTCGCTTTGAAACTATTAGGTACATCTACAATGCTATAAAAACAGTACTTGGTACCAAAAATATTATAAAACTCTATAAATTATTTAAAGATTAAAGTTCGCTATCAAGTTTTCATAAATGCCTCTGAAATTCCAGTCAATCTAACAGATAAAACTAGAAGTTCTACTTCCACACTTTTATTTCAAAAGCCAAGAATTATCATAAAGTTCTTAGAGTTTAGATGTAGTAAATTTGTATTTAGGAAAGACATACCTATTCTGAATTTGAAACCTGCAAAAGCAGGTTTCTGATTGTAAATAAAGATTACATTAACCAGTTCAATATCCATCAATATACATGTAATTTATTTTAATCTTTTTCACGTGGCAAGTCCTAGTTAAAAATTTAACAGGTTTACACTTAACATGGTTATTCCACAATCAACACCAAAATCATATTCATGCTTTTGCAATGCCAACAGCTATTGTAAGAAAAAGCTATGTTACAAATTACTCTAACAGCAGGATTTTACAATAGATGAACACAAGAGTCATTTATAATGCATTTGTTGCTATTAAAAAACAAATAAACATTTATAATCTGTGCTAATTAACTTTACTGCTGAATTAGTAGTATTCCTCACTCTTCTTAATTAGAAGAAATATTGCAAGTATGGCATTAAAGTCAAACCCTTCCGTGCCGTAAAGGCTGACACGTTTTAAAACCTCTCTCATCCCCTAAAACACTTGGCGCTTTTGGAGCTACATGCACCAGGTAGAGTACTGACACGCTCCACTACACATGAACACGTGATGGAGCAGTTTAAGGAGGAAATGTCAGAAATAAACTACCATCGTTTGAGCACAAAATCTAAGTACAGCTATTAGTAGACCTTCCTCACCCACACTCAAGCAAGCCCCTCCTGGTCCAAGGCTAGGAAGTCAACATACCTAAATATCAAGACACATTGTTCCAGCACATCCTTCCATGGAAGTGGAAATTCAGCTTGGCTATGACTACAATCTCCATCAGCTGTCACAAAGTACATGAAGCATTTACATCGTGCATCAATAAACATTTCACTGCTTTGTGGATTTTTTATCATGTCTTGATGCTGCCAATCCCAGTAGTACTTTGTGGCAAATCTAAAGACACATCCAGTTTGCTCGCATGAGAAAAATCAACAAAGCAACAAGTATATCTTCTTACCTTTATTGAAGTCAACAGTCATGTCAGGATCGAGCCTGTGTGAAAGCAGAAAAGCATCTGACAGCAGAATCTCTCAAAGACCCTTTGGAATGATTCTTTTTCCTCATTTTAGTAAATAGAATATTCTCAAAAGTCTGGACCTGTCAAAAGAAAGAGAACAACATGGTGAACAAACTCTGTTCCCCATGCCCCTTAGAGGAAGGGTTTCTCAGCTTCCTGAATTCCCTCAGCTCTCATGAATGCCAACTAAGTCAGTAGGTGAGATAAAGTATAAATTCTGCTTTGCTCTTCTCTAGACACACTTCTTGCCTTCATCTCTTGAATGAGAGGTCACAGATATTCATTAAAATGGTTATTTATCTCTAGTGTATAGTAGGGACAATTTGTTATAATGCCTCATCAAATGTCTGCACACTTTGGGCAATACTTAAGGTTTGACCCAAAAGTTAATTTAAAATGCCAACCAAAACAGTTTCTACTACAGCCACAGAGTGTTGGCTGATAACCTTATCTTTAAGGAATCTGATATTTAGATCCCTGCGCCATCTTATATTTGGTTTTAATCTTATGATTTAAGAGATCCAGTAGACTTCCTCCATGATAACCATATTTCCTCTGTGCTAAAAGGCAGAATGACATCCTACCACAGACAGACAAATGCCAGTGCTTACTGTGTCATAAAAACATTCCAGGACTGGATATCATTTTCCTTAATTTAATTAAAGCAACACAATTTTTCTCATTCACAAGTAATCTGATTTTTGTCAGCCTACCTACCAATATATTTTTCAAACCCTATCGAGGTTTTTTTAGATGAGGAAGAGCAATTACTACCAGCTTGCCAAGCACATGATTCTGTAAGTATCATTTCACGAGCACTGAAGAGCACGAGGTTTAGAACCTTGGAGCTAACTTCTTGCTTGCTTCTTTTCTGCATCTTCAGTTTCTTGCCTTGGACAAGGATGTTGTATTAGAGCTCTAGCATTAAAGTTTGCTCCATTTAGTTTCAACAGAACAGTTCTGGGAAGAACACCATAAGTTTGGAGGGCTTAAGTGAGACCTCGAGCCTTGTAGTAGCCATGAACACATGGACCAAGTGCTTCAGAACTGCATCTGTACTCATATTGCTGAAGTCCTTGTAAATGTTGACAGAAACAGGAAAGTTTGCTTCTGAATCAGGCAAAGATGTTGCTCTTATAAAAAAAAATATGGCATTGAATATATACAAATGCAAGTGCACATGAGCATATTTTTATATGGCCATCTCCAAAAGCTTAGAAAGTGTTTCATATTTTAAATTTTCCACTTGTTTTACTGCCACCTAGTCACCTCATATTACAAAAGGACACACACCACTGCACTACCGCCACATTAGACAGCATAATGCCCAGAGAAACAAACTGAGCAACTCATCCTGAGCTTGTTTATGAACTAACCATGGTTATAAGTCTAATCTAGTATTTGCTGCATTGCTACTGATTTGCTCAAGTGTGAATAAATCAAGAGACCTGTCCACATGCCTGGAAGATTGACATACACAAATATGCCACAGACCACATGACAAAGTGAATTTAGAATTCCTTGTAGTGTTCAGCATCACAGTTCTACAGATGTTGACCCTGACTAGCTGCAAAGAAGCTGATCAACCCCTTAAGTATGGTTAACAAACCAGAGGCAGATGGGTGACAGTACAAGTGATACAAACATTCAAAATGCCCAGACACACGGAGCTGGCACCACTTGTTCCTTCCAGGAGATGGTAATCAATGCAAATCTATGCATTAGTTATGAGGTGTTTTAATTCCAATAATAAACATTCAGTGATTGATGAATTTTTCCCAGCTGTTGTCTATATAGCTGTTTAATTAGAGCATGCTGGCAGAGGCTGTTAATTCTTCGTTGAGTTGCCGACTCCACGGCATTCCCCTTTCTGCAAGGCAGGGTGACAGTTGGTAGAGGGACCTGGGCGGCCGGTCGGGCGACCTGACATTTGGCAAGGGATCAACGCATTAGATGACAAGCCAAATTCCATCAGCTTCCTAAAAATACTAGCAGGCTGGCAAACAAAGTGCCGTAATCGCCAGTGCTACTGTCTTTGATGGACATTGGATCCAACAGCACAGGAGCGTCTGCTCCATGTTCCTGCAGTTCCCAGAGAAGAGGGGTGCCAGCCAACCATAAGTACCAGGAAGGAAACAAAATCAGCTGCCTTTGAAAAAACCAAACCTGCCAAAAGCTCTGGCATTTGCTTTAAGTATTTGACCTCCTGGATCCATATGATTCCCTTGCTGGAATACTCCATCAGGGAAAGGGAATCCCTGGCTTAGGTATCATGTGACATATGCCTAACCTCGGGCCTTAGAGGTGGAGATTCCCAAATGGGTACAAAACAGGGGAAGCCCACGCTATTCCTTCACTGAAGCCTTTAAGGCCTGACTCAAGGAATGACATCCAGAGGCCAGCAGGATGCTTATTTTCATCCACCCTGTGCACCACAAGTGGCAACAGAACTGCCAGTTATGAAAACAGATCCTGCACCACACGTATCTGTCCATTAAAAGCTGAGATTTCCAAACTTACTCCACACATGCCAACAGTTTTTAGGTGCTGTCAAGCTCAGTAATATTCACATGAGTCAGATGAAAGCAACTTACTAACAGTTCCCTGAGCCAATTGGGTATTTAGGATACTGACCTAAACCAGAAAAGAGTTAGAAAGCTTCCTATTCTTAACCTTGGTTTTGTTTCGTAGGGGCTGTTACAGATTAGACTCTTGACAGTCTCAAGAGGTTCAGAATTCAGTCACTAAACTGGGTCCCTGGAATCAGTCAAAATTCATTTCACAAACAAATAAAAACCCTTACTGTAGTCCAGCTGCAGGGAAAAGTTACCTTGCCAGCAGCATAATCTTTGATACTGAATGACAAGTCGTACTGAATGTACAAATTACTCTAAGTGCAATTGCATTCGTGTTGAAAAATTTATGAAAATTAAAGCATACCTGTTTAATAATAATTAATTTATTATGTTTAACTCCTGGTACTTAAATCTCAATTTGACACTAAAAGTTTTTGATCTCAACTAAAAAATTCCATCTCAACTGCAAAATACATCCAAAAAAGCTTTTTCCATTAGAAAAAATTCTTATTCCCTTTTTCAACAGTAAACTTTTCAACTCAATTAAAAATGTTCATGATTTATTGCTTAATTATGTCATGCCAATATACAGAAAAAATACCTGTTCAAAAAATGACTGTTTTGGCACAAGAGATTTAAGCCTTGTACCAGTTCTTTGCATGTGTTAACTCCCTCTATTCAACAAATTAAATGAAATGCTAGTCTCACCAAATCTTTGCCCACCCAGGTACTTAGATGTTTTCTCCAAGGTAGTGCCATAGTCCCCTTATTTTAAAAGAAAGTAACAAATGAATGCAGATTATATGGATGTGAGAAGCAGCTTAGATTCTATCTCTCTCTTCCTCCTTGCCTCATCCCTAAATCTAAAATAAGACAAAAAATTTTTAATATTTGAGATTATTTTAAAGAAGGGGTTACACCAAAAGGTCTTTTTGTTGCTTAGTGGCTCAGCAGCCTAAAGGCAGCTAAAACAACATTGCTCACTATTTAGTTTCCTATTTATTTCTATCAGAGTTGCAAAAGACAAAATTCATGTCATAGGAAGAAAGCCACGAAAGAGCCCTGGCAAAACTTGCACAAATCAGCAGTGCCAAGTCTTACACAATCCTGTTCAGCAGCTCTGCTGGATGCTTTGCTTGCAGCAATTCAAATTTTGCAAGCAGTGACATGGAGCTTACCTTATCATTTGTCATAATACTTTTCTAAAAGACAAATGATCAACTTCACAAGCTTAGGAGAGCTTTCCCTGCAGCTGTGTTACCTGGTGAACACTTTACTGCACTTACCAGAAAGTTAAGACAATTTTATAACCAAAGAAGACATGGCAAAGCTTTCCCTGGTTTTAGCAGGAGTAGGATTCTTATATAAAGCCACTTAGCATTTCATACCTGAGCATGAGTCGTACTTGAGAGCAGAGCCTGACCCTGTAAACTGTTATTCCAGAAGTTTAATGTCTGCTTGGTGTACTCTGTCTGCATACTTCATGCTCTTATTTATCTCAACAGCTGAGAAAAAGAGGAAGATACAAGGAGAGAACAGAGAGCCGGAAGGAAAAAACAATAATAATAAAATCCCACAGAAGAAAAATGAAGGGGCCATTTATCTGCTGGGAGTTGATCCCCAAGAGGCAGCAGAAACCAGTTTCCTTGGCACCAGGTATCCATTACAATATAAAGCATAACAAAGGAAACGAGTGAGTAGGGTTGCACATGCCTCACAATTTTTCCGTTAAGACCACAGGCTACTTGGAGTTCGTTCTCCTGATTCCCATGTTGTCCTACACATCATTAAATACACACCAGTATCTTCAGAGTATAATCAGTTGTACTTCATTGTTTTGCACTTTCTCCTGTATAAACTAAGAGGTTATATAAATCTCCTCATTTTCTTAAGTGACTTAGTAGACACTACACCATATTTAACTTGAGCCTTAATACCAAAGAAATCATCACTTAAGAATATAAAACTAAAAATCTATACTAGACAGACAATTCAAAACATCATAACACTTCATACTACCTCTGCTGCTCTTCATCTCCTCTATAAACAGCTTTTGAAACTCTCACAATTAGTTATAGAGTGACGATTATTCAGTAGACTTTGAAACAAGGTCTCCCATGTCCTCTCTTGCGTTTTAAATCTGATCACCTCTCCAGAAACAATCAGTTTTGTCAGAACACCAAATTTTCTGCATAAACTGGTAAGTGGGTGAATGTGAAGTTTTTCTAGTAATCATTGCTATATGAGTGTCTTGATGCCATTTTTCCAGCTAAAGCAGCCTGTAAGTTTTCAATAGTGTCACCTCTCAAACAAGCCCCACTCCCCAGAGATCAAGTTACTGCTGTGTGCCACCAGCCTGGGGACCAGAACCGTCCCACACCCCCTTCTTACTCCACTGGCCAATGCCCCTCACCTTCCCTGGGCTGGAGCTTGGAGCAGCAGAGACATCAGCTTTCCCCAGGGTAGGATTTCTCACACCACTTAGGGCCATTTTGTCACCCTGCTCCATAGCATAAGCCAGAATCGTGTTACTTGCCATGTACTGATCAAATGCACGTCATTCCTCATACCTCCTTATTTCATACCCTCACTACTCTCCTAAGACAAAGCTCGTGCCGATAAAAAAACAGAAGGAAAAAAGTCCAATTATGCTACATAACACTACAAAACTGTTAGGTCTTGATATCAGCTTCACAGGTAAGGAGAGGGATAACACATGCAGAAGTCATTCTTGTGTTGTTTTAATTTTTTATGTCTATCAAGAAATAAAAACAAGGTGCCAATCGTTTAATCTTTAATGCAGTCAGGCCTTTCCCTACCCAGTAGCTTTGTCTCCATTGAAATGTGAACTTTCTTCTCACAAAGCACAGGATTAGGGCACTGCATAAAATTTGCAGAGAATTTCAGGAAAAAAAAAAAAAAAAACAAGAAAAAAAACTTAAACCAACAGAAAAAGCCACTCTTCTCACACATCCCCTGTAACACACCAGAGACTGGAGGCAGAGCTTCAGAAAGTGTTTGCACAGTAGCCATCGAAAAGCAGAGCTGAAGCCAGCTTTGGTGCTCTGACCTGGCCTTTTTCTTTTCCTTCCTCATTCCTAGCAGAACTATCCAGCTTTTGCTGTTTCCCAACACAATTCAGCAGATTTGTTGGGCAGGCTCAGATGACAGAAGATGTTCATCCATCTCGGAGTCCGGACAGCCAGGTTTTCAGAGGAAATCCTGTGGGACTATCAGGACAGCTGTTCCCTCAAGAAGTACCCTTCTGTTTTCAGTTTCCTTCCTTCTTTCAGAGTCACACAGGAAATATCTAATAACAATCCCAAATTCTGAAGTCCCAAAGGAATGTAAAACAGCCCCTAAGGCAAATTTATTAACAATCTGATCTAAACACCCACAAATTCAGAAACACCCTAATAACATTTGTGAGGAAATGAATTTCAGACTTAAAGATAAATTTTTGTACCAGCACAAGATTCAGAAAAAAAACCTTAATGAATGTAATCACTTCTCAAATACCAAACAACTATTCAAGGCCAAAACAAAAGCATGAGTTGATCCATTGAGATTTAAGCACACCAAGACACCATGTGAAATTACAATTCATATTTTTAACACCTTGAGACTGACTCTAATCTTCGATGCTGGACAGAGAGGGTGAGAGAAATTCTTTTCAGTTGCACTTGTGAAAGACTCCACAGATTTCAAGTGACTTCCACATGCACAACGCAGCCCTTTCTCCACTGGGCCAAGAACCTGCTCCAGTTACTATATTAGGTATCCTCTCCTGCCTATCATAGCACTCTGGTGCTCTGACAAGCAATTCTCAACACAAACACACAGATAACCACTTCGGCCCTCTTATATTCTCAAAGTTTAGAAGAGCCCTCTCTTCCCGTGGACATTATTTAAAATTGCTGAGCTTTGTGTCAAAATCACCAGTAAACATGTAAAGACAACAGCGAAGAGACTGTCAGCATGTAAATCTCAGTTCCTTTTGGTTCAATGGAGCTGCTTCATACTTAAAACAGTGCAAGTGAAAACTTAATTAACTGCTCTGAAATTATCATTAAGTGGCCATTTCTATTATTCTCTATTTTCTTCAGAATAAAGCAGTATTATTATTTCAAACAGTTTCTATACACAAGTGTTCTTTCCATAGCTATTTTTTTTTCTCTCTAAGAAACCATTATTATAATTTTTGCTTAATTGAGTTTTTCAAACTCATCACTTAACATTATCTAAAATTCCCTTAAAAAAAAAAAAAAACAAAAAAAACAAAAGCTACTGGATTTTCTTGGTGGAACAGAGAAACATTCTACTGAAAAGATGATGACAGCATCTAAAGATCTTATAGGAAAAAGGGAACATAGAACCAAAAGTCAGCAAGAAAGAAAAAAGCAACAGTTATTTCTCACAATCCTCTATTACAATAGAACCTCAGTTCTAACCACTACCAAGTGGGGATTCATGCTGCACAAACTGGCAAAGTTGACACCCAAACATTCACCACGTTACAGAAAAACATTAACATACCAACTTTCATGCACATAATGTCAAAGACTTCCAAAAAAATGTTATTATCCTTCTGGAAGGAAATGATAACTCAAAACCTACGTATTCAAATTTATTTTATTTAATATAAGGAGTTTATGTATGTTTATTAATAAAGGAGAAATAAGCAATTAGAGCATTTCCACAAACTCCTATGCTCACAAGTATGTATACAGCCTTTTTTAGTACTTTTTTTTTTTTTTAAATCACTTTCCCCCACCAGCCCCCCCTTGTTATGTGTGGTCTGAACTGTATGCTTTCACCCATGCCATGTAAGATACCAAGGCCACAAGCCAAATTCCATCTCAGTTACACAGGTTCAACCTTTAACGTCACAAGATTCGCACCAGTGTAAACCAATAATAGATTTTGGCTGCCCTTATAGACCCGATTTTGGCAGGTGGACAGAACAGGATTGGAAAGTTGTATTTATTTACCTCAGGAAACTGGAATTCACATCCAGCTTAAAAGAGATTTGAAAGAAGTTTTATGGCCCAAAAAGCTAATCTCTAATGGAATTCCCCACAGCATAAAATCACTATAAAGGAGAGTTCTTTCACAATTCATTTTTATGCCCCTAATTCCTGTTTAGAAGAGGTCCAGAAACAAACAAGCAGGGTACTGCAGAGGAGAGGCAAGGTGTAATTGTAGCAAAGGCACAGGGTAGGACTCGCAGCCAGCACTACTTATTGTCAGCCTGGCTGCTTGTGAAGGGTTGCCATTCCCCTGTGGCTTCTGAGAGCACTGAATTACAGATACAATGGCAGGGAAAGGGAAGGGAGGTAAAAATAAAGTGCCCTTTGAGAATTTTTAATAAGCCAAACAAAGAAATCATGCAACTTGGGAAGATGTAAATCACTTCTGAGCTGAAAAGCTTGTTATTTATGCAATATAGACAGCTATTTCAAAATTGCCATGGAAGTCATTAGGAATACAGTTTTTAATTCGGCAACAAATGCAATATACGATGTATATAAATAAAATGTATAAAATTGGAGTGAAGACAGATTTTCAATGTCAACACACCATTAAATTGCAAGTAACAGTCAAGCTCTATATTATCATTAGAAGGTGGGCTGCTTCTTCAAATTAGTACTCCTGGGAAAGGAAATAATGCATATTCAAAAAAGAAGCTGCTGGCCAATGCACCCTAACTGGCTTAAGATCAACCAAGGGAGGATCACTGCAGTGAGGCAGAGTTACAACAGGAACATAACATTACTTCACCAAAATAGATATTTAACACTTGGTAGCCCTACAAAAAATGGATATGTTAGGCAGAAGAAGAAATAAGCCTGTATTTTAGGGAATAAGCAGCAGAGCAGAGGAAGATACCTGCAGGACAGCAACACAGTAGATGTGGCTGAGAGGAATGTGTGGAATTAACAAGAGCACTTCAAAGCTTTGCTTTGAGATGCAATTGGCAGATATGCCGTCCACCTTACAGAAGTTTAGTGTCAGGACCCATTTAAATAAAGAGCTAATTAGTAGTACTGGGATGGTGACTGTCATACACTAAGAAGAGAAGCATTGAGATTCAATGTCCAAGTCAAAAGATTCCTGTGGATTATGCAGATTCAATTCTGTTGAGAAGGATAGTGCAAAGTTGTTTAAAGGAACTTCTGTAAGACACCTTCACACTGTGGATAAGATCAGGAGGCAGATTTGCTTGGCAAGCTTTTGCACCAAGTCAAAGTCACTGAGCTTCTCAGGGAACCTTGGTGCACTAAGAGCTGTTTCAACAAGTGATAGCAATAAAGCTTTTGAGTTTATTTCCATAATAGCTCAGAAGCTCCTATAGCTTCAAGCCACACAGCTTACTAGACCTGGGCAAACAAGAACACTTGACAGCAGAGCCAAGCCAAAGAGCTCAGCTGGGATCAACAAGCTGTTAGAGCTGACTATACACATTTGAAAAAAATATTACATAAAGTGATATGTATCTAAGGTCACTGTGGGAGCCAGGAAGCAGTGCCAAGACATTCTTGCAGGCTTCTCCCTTCCTTGGCTTGTCCTCATTCATGGACAGAGAGCCCAGCCCAAGCCAAGGCTCAGTGGAAGCTTGTGCTGGCTTTACCCACCTCTGACGACTGTTGGGTCATGTTGCAGAGTCACTTATATTTAGATGAACAGGTGGACAGCCCCATTTCCAATTTAATCAAGTTAATACTTTATATTTCTTCATGATCTC
This sequence comes from Callaeas wilsoni, assembly GCA_013398955.1. Lineage (NCBI taxonomy): Eukaryota > Metazoa > Chordata > Aves > Passeriformes > Callaeidae > Callaeas > Callaeas wilsoni. Next base: position 171,000 of record VWPU01014571.1, on the reverse strand, counting down.
CATACTCTAATTAGCTCACTGTTGCAAACCAAGGGATGGGCTACTCCAGCCTGCTAGAAGTTACAAATGCTAGTTCTCTACAAACATTAACATTTTTCTTTTCTTTACAGGGAGAAGTTTCAATGCACAAATTTGAAAGCCCAGGACTTTTGTAACATCGCATATGAAGATTTAACAGTGAAAAATGCCCCAAACTCCTGTTAAAACTGACTTTTGTATGACAGAGGAGATGAAAGTTTTGTATTACTTTTATATAGAGAGCGTATGTGGTAACGTCATACTAAACACTGGCATTTTCCCACTTCCCACTAGGAATTCTATGGGATTACAAAAAGTTCGCAGAATGGTTTAGGTTGGAAGGGAACTCAAAGACCAGCTAGTTCCAAACCCCTTGCTAATGGAAGGGACACCTTGCACTAGACCAAGCTTTTCAAAGCCCCATCCAACCTGGCCTTGAACACTTCCAGGGATGTGGCACCCACAGTTTCTCTGGGTAACTTGTGCCAGTGTCTCTACCATCACAGTAAAGGATTTCTTGCTAATATCTAACCTAAATCTACCCTCTGTCAGCTTAAGCCCATTAGACATTGTCCTGTCACTACATGGCCATATGAAAAGTCCTTCTCCAGCTCTCTTGGGAGCCCCCTTAGAAGGTTCTCTAAGTTCCCCCCAGAGCCTCATCTTCTCCAGGCGGAACAGCTTCGACTCTCCCAGCCTGCCTTCATAGGACAGGTGCTCCAGCTCTCTGAGCATCTTCCTGGTCCTCCTCTGGACCCACTCTAACAGGTCCCTATCCTTCTTAGCCATCTTCTCCCCACCAGAGCTGGATGCAGAACTCCGGGGGGGCTCACAAGACAAGAGCAGCAGAATGCCCTCCCTTGATCTGCTGGTCATAGTGCTTTTGATGAGGCCCAGGATGCTGTTGGCTTTCTGGGCTGCAAGTGCACATTGCCAGGTCATCTTGACTTTCTCATCAATCAACATCCTCAAGTTCTTTCCCTCAGGGCTGTTCTTAACCCATGCTCTACCTAGTCTCTGTTTGTACATGGAACTGCTCAACCCAGGTGCTGGACCTTGCCCTGGACCTTGTTGAACTTCAGGTTTGCACAGACCTACCATTCAAGCCTAAGTCCCTCTGGATGGAATCCCACCCTTCCAGTGTGTTGACTTCTAGAAATTTGTGTTCAACTCTTAGAAGCAAAGACACCGTGTCCTGCAATGGGGGCCTCAACAAAGCCTAGAGGGCCCTTTTTGGCTTCCCCACTCCCCGTATCTGGAGATACACCCTGGAGACTCTCCCCACGGCACAGGAAGAACCAGAGTAACATTCCTCACTATATTATGTCACCAGGCTGGCAGAGGCCCAGGACTCTCCACCCCCAGGCTGCCAGCATGACACCTTTCACTAGAGAGCTCCCCCAACCCACACACCTTTCTCAGAGGTCTGGAGCCAGACAGCACAGCCAGAGAGTGACAGACACTCACCTCACTGAGCGCATGACAACAGACCCACTCGGTAGCTCTGCGCCTCACCTGGGGCCAGGTCCTGGTTTCTGTTAGTGCAGTCCAGCCCTGGGGGTATTTACCTCATCATAATTATTGGAACAGATAAATAGAGAGAAAAATGAAGCTAGAGCAGCCTTTTCAATGAAATCAGCAAGACATCCTACCCTTAAGGCACAGCAGTTATTTCTTTCTATTTCTATAGAAAGCAGAATTAGCTTTCTGGTCTTGGGGATTTTTTTATCACACAATCTCAGCTTCACCACAGTAAGTCACTTACAAGGGTATCAAAGGTGTACATGCCCTGTGGGAACTCCAAACTCTAACCGATGACTACTAACATTTTCCCTCTGTGTTTTAAAAATCCCTTCAATTTGATCATCATAAAGTGTTGATAGAAAACCACAGGTGACAGTCTCCATTTTCACTCATGTTTTATGATAATTTAAAATAACAGTGGTAGTAAACGTGTTCACAAAATGACATGATGAGCGGGCAACTCTTCCCATCGCCCTGATGACAGGTAGGGTTAATGTCAGCAGTGTAAAGGATAATTAATCTTCTGTCAGTGCAGCTGCTTCACATAATTTTATCCTAATAGTGAGTATCACATATCTTTGCCAAGTTAATTTAAAGGAGTAGAAGCAGAATACTGTATTCAGATGTAGTTTACTATGATCACTTCTACCATCATTGTAGTAAGTTCTCTAAATTCATGAATTTATAGCTTTCTGGTGCTGTTGTGTTCCTATGAATGTTTGAATAAATTTGTTAAATTTACTGCCTTTAGTGACAGGAGCCTCCTCTGGGCCTTCTAATAAAAGACATGGCCTTTGGAACTCAGGGTAAAGAATCTAAGTTTTCATTTGAAGTCTTTGCAGATATTTTTAAAGCAGAATCCACATGGCATCCAGCTTGTTCACACACTGAGAGACAGGACCTTTGTAAATCTCCTACTGTTGCTGGAGTATAAAGATGGACAGTAAAATAGCCAGTGAAACTGATTTCTAGCATGCAAATGAACAATCTCTAATTGCTCCCACCATCCAGATAGAACTCTTCCCCTACAGGCAGAAAGTTGTTCCTTTATAAACAGCTCCATGAGAGGTAAAGGCGACTCATCCTCCTTTTTATCATACAGGCATATTGTTTAAGAGCAAATTGTAACAGAAAAGGTAGAATCCTCAGAAAAAAAGCCTTTGAGATGGAAAGCTCACAGACCATCCCCAGAGAAGCTGAAAGAAGCTGCAGGACATCCTCGATTGCTGTTGTTGCTGTTTTGCAGAAAGGCACATCTAAGACCCCTCCAGTTCCCATGGTCTCTGTGCCATCCACAGAGCATTGCATTCCACTTGGCAGCACATTTCTTTTCTGTTGTACAATTTTGAAAAATACTGTGGTTAAAATAAAGTGGAGAAAATTAAACCTTTAGGAATGCAGAATACCAAAAAGTTTAGAAGGATCCGGAGGTGAGGAATATAAGGGAGGCTATCTAATGAGGGTTTAATCTGTGTAGCTCCAGTAGCTCTGCACAGACCTAGAGAAGTAGACAAGAAAGCAAGAAATTATCTTCAAGGAGCCAGAAATAGAGCAACATGGAAAAATGCACCAAATGCAAAAGTATCACCCACTGGGTGGCCTGTATCCAACTTCATGGAAAGCAGCAATCAATCAGCTTTTGACAGCAGCGTTTAATGTTACTGAGCTAAGCGGCAGACTCATAAGCAAAACAAGCTCACTGAGAAAGTGACAAACTTAAACTTTGAAGACATTAATTAAGAATAAATCTGAGAAGCACTTTCAGAGAGAAGGTCGTGTTCAAAGTTGCAGCTTTGGGCATTGCCCCTGCAGGATTTAACACCAGGCCCACGAAGAACGGTACAGACTGTAACAAGTTTTTCCACAGGTATAAACAGGTGCTGAAGGGTCCAGGTCCCAGAGCAGACATGAAACCATGCTCCCTGTGTGAGATTACTTCCACAGTTAAATATGAGCAAAGTCAAAATGCTTGAAAAGTCTGCCAAGTTATTCTGCCCAAACGTGAAATTTTCACAGCCAAAGAGCACAAGATTAGCCAGCATCAGGATGCAAAAATGGCCTGACTGGCTCTGGAGTTTCACAAGTAGTTTAACATGCAAAAATTGAGTAAAAACAAAAATAAAATTAAATAATAAAAGTATTTGCAGGTATACATCTCTTGTTACTGAGAGTGGGAGGTAATGCAAACAAAAAGTTTGAATTTATGGAGAGAACTGCCAGATATACAAGGGAGACCAATTAAATGCTTGGAGCAATGCTACTGCAAAATGCCAGACTCAGGAAACTGAAAAAGTTCTTAAGGAAGTACCTGGGCATGTCATTTGGCCTTCTAGAAGCAATCCACAACAGTAGAAGCTGTTAAATACATCCAAGGGCATGTTAAGACAACAGACTTTTTCCCTGTCCATTTTCCAGATCATTTTAACAATTCAGATTTAATCTAGCAAGTCTCTGCTACAGCTACTATTCACAGGAATATTTTCTAAGCTAATTACTGAGACACAGGTATTGCCAGAGCTATCAATCTACCTTTTGGAGTTTTTTTTTTTTTTTTAAAACACATACTAGGAGCCTATTTTTCTTCCTCATCAAAGGCCAAGTTTTAATGATTTTTCTGGTCCAGAAGGTAGTCTTTACATAGAAAAATTGCATTCTTCTACTTAGAAATGCACTCTGATAATTCCTACAACATATAACAAACCTAAGCAAACCTGTGTTCTAGAGCAATGTCATGTTCCAGGTTGGAAAAAGGGTGTCCTCTACTCTACTGGTATCTGCAGATAGAGGATTGTGAGGCAGGCACAGGTGAATGACCTTGACTTTCATTACTTACCTGAGGCCAATATCACCAGGCCCCACATACAGCTGGGGACTTGACCTGGTGTGACTACACAAAGGAGGGGCATAAACATGAGTGAAGGATATAGGTTCCTTTTGCTCAAGTCTCGTGGCCAGTGTTCACTTAGACTGAGGTATATTTTTTTGCCGTGTGCAGATTAACCTGGAGGACCCTCGGACCAAGAGATTATTGGGAATTATGAAGACAGAGATATGTAGATAAGCAGTTGCCATTATCCTTTTGAATATGACAAAATCTCATTTTTGAGGGGTATAAGTTTATAAAATGTAAAGATGTTTCTTCTGCAGGCACATTGCTGTACACTCATGCTCAGACATTGGACATTTCTACAGGCAGATTCTCTGCTTCTCAGAAACACACTGGTAACTCTGTTGGATACTGCTAACATTTAGATGTCTCCCTTCACAGCAGTATTAGAGCACCTGGCAAACATTAATCACAGCACCCTGTGTAACTGTAAACACATTGCAGTAAGGAAATGAAGCAGAAGCAGCCCTCATCCAAACAGGAAATCCACACTCGAGTGGTAAATTGATCCACCGTATCTCAAATCTTCAGCCAGTTCTTAACCACTAGACTATACACCTCCTAGGCTCTTGCATAAACCATGGTATTTTTTCATTGTTGGTGAAAATAATCCCTTTGTTAACTTCACACAATGAGGACACTTTACAATGCTTTCATACATAAAGCAAATGGGCTTTCAGAGAAAAACATACAAAATGAAAAATATTTTCACAAAATTGAAAGCATGACATATTAGGAATTCTCCTGAATAATGACAATATGCCACTGTTTCCCTCCCAACACACACCACTTAAGTGAAATAAAGAAGAGAGAAAAAAATTATCTGGCTATCAAAAAACAGAAGTAAAATGTTTTTGTCCAAAACCAAAAGAACTAGAATGTTATGGAAATTTCATTGATCAACAAAATAGAATATTGATCAAACAGTTTTGCTTTTCGATTTGATACTGGTAGAATACTTTTATCTAGAAAAAAAGGCATCTTTCATAACTGTCAGCTTTTGGCCCATACATCTAGGGCAGTAAAGAGACAACTACTACTCAAAGTCATTCCAGAAGGAAGCAACATCTGCAGCAATTGAAATTTAGTTCTGGCTGCAGCAGAAAAAACAGAGACAGTACATACACAAAAAAACAGTGGTGATCATCAGTAATTAAGGAACTAAATACAATTCACAAAGTAGTTTTTTAAAAACAGAAGAGACAAAGAAATAAAAGCAATATGAATGAGGACGTGAAGGCTGCGCACAGTAGTCTGCAATCTCACAGAGGAAATACACTTGGCCAGACTTGCTGGAATGCACACAGAGCAACATTATTACTTGAAAACTGCATATGAGCTACCAGTGTCACCCTATTTGCAAAACAGAAGCCACAAAAATATGAGAATTGCAGCCATACTATAAACACTGCACTTTAGCAGAGCTAGACATAGATGTGTCTGGAGATGCAATAAAAAAATTAATCTAGTAAACAGCAGGGACAAAAATTCCAAACATTTGCTACATTATTCCTTTGTTAGTAAGGATTCTAGACCAAACAAAACCCAGTATCACAAAAACATCTCTAGAAAGATATACCTGGCATGGACAGAACAGAATTCACCACGAATCTATGACAACCACTTAAAATAAATCTTGAGATCATTGACTGCAGGGGTTAGAAAGATATTTAGCCCTTTCTTTCTGCTATTTGTGACAAAGGAAAACTCCTTACTGAGTTGTACCCTTTTTAGCTTCTTCCTCTTTTACCTAAACCAGAAAACATTACAGATAGGGTTCCATCTTACCTCTTGAACTCCAGTTTGAGCCTGTTTGACACTGATATTGCCAGACACAGATTGCTTTCTGGGCTTTGTGGAAGGTCATGAATAACCTTTAGTCTCACTACTCACAGAGAAAACAACTTCAAGACCCAGGCTGCTGCCTGTAGGGAGTCTAGGACAGGCTCTTTCCATTGTCTTGCTCAAAATGTTGCTGGGTCACCAAAGCAGAAGACCTGGTTTTGCTCCTTCTTCAGAAAAAAAATCCCAGCACATATCAGAAATAATTTAAGACAATTTCAGAGCACAAGGAAGAAAATTTCTATTTCATAGAGGTGTCCGCACATATGGAATAACTACATTTAACCTTATTTTGTGAAGGTGAAAACCTGTGTGCCTAATTTAAACCTTTACCTCACATTTTATAAATACATAACAAGTCCAAGTGGGGAAAAACATCAGAATACACTCCCACTGTAATTAAAATTAGACTTTACCACTTCAAAATGCATCCTCTCAGGTGCATCACATTTGCTTTAACGTTCATGTGAGAATCCTAGGAGGCTTGTTGTTGTGGGCTTTTTAAACTAATATCATATGCAAATTTGGTTGATGAATAATATAAACTGACAAACTGCATACAAGATGTTGATAAGCAAAATGGATATTTAGAGTGAAAAGATATCTGAACTTTGTAATGTGGCCTCAGGAGTTACAGACCAAACCTTGCATATTCATGAAAAAAATTATTTCACAAAGCAAAAAAAAAAAAAAAAATCACCTCAATAGCACATTCCAAAGGGGATGGAAATATGCTAATAGGTTTGCTGTGATAGACAGGGAATAACTATGGCCTTAGAAGCCATGTTTTCATTTCTATCCTTTTAATAATAGGTTTAAACTCCAAACTTCTATGATAAGAAATGCTACTTGTCCACAAAAGGAGCACAATCATCACAAGCTGCCTAAAAACACGAAGAGAAAGGATCACACCATTTCAGAGTTTCTTTTTAGTGCCCAGTGAATAGTGCCCTCTGGGTGCCCATTAGAATATTCTGTGGTACTTGTGTGGAAGCCTTAGGTGCCCAGTAGGGATTGAAGTTATCAATTCATTACCTACAGGATGGTCATCAACTTGCAGAAAGTAGTACTTGTTCTTGAAGCAATTACATGAGAGCAGATGAAAGAGTGGATATTCCCTTCTGAGGGAGATATTTTTAGTTCTATCATATGATAAAATCAGTACCACAGGTAAAGGGTGGATTTGCAAATTACAAAGTTCTGGCAGCAGTTCAGATCATCTCCCTTATTCAGCAACACATTTATTCCTGGGGTTAACCTTTAGCATGCTCAACATGCTTCACTGAATAGCAAAGACCTGCACAAGTGATAGAAAAAGGAAATGTAAGCATGCAGCAAGAGAAGCATTGCTACTGCACAGATTACTTTCAAATTCCCAGCTTAGTCCAAGATTTTAAATCAAAGTTCCCCGAATATAACCTGTGAAGTTATCCAGGCAAATTCTGAAGTTAATTCATTGGAGGAAAGGAGTCTTAGCAATATGAGGGTATAAAATTTTCCGTGCATGCTCATACATTCACATGGACGTACTTAAATGCAATCAGGTATTAGAAACAGCTGAGAACATTCTTCAGAAAAGCAGGTGATTGTATTTCAGAAATGCCACGAGCTTGGTGCATTAAGAGAAGAACTAAAGGAATGTTAGAACTCACCATGAAGCCCTCTAAACTATAATATTTTCCACAAATGTCCAGTAAGCTTTTTACTCATTTGTAAAGGGATATTGGTGAAAGGGTGTATTATCCCTTGGAATAAGATGAGATGCACAAAGTCTTTGAAAGAGGTATAACAAGTAATAGAATCTCCTACAACTGTTTAAAAAACTCTGGAATAAAAGTTTTGTTTAGACCCCTTTACAGACAACAGTAAAATCTATCCATCCAACTCCAATAACGTGTCCTTGCTGCACAGCTCATAGGATATGAGCACATTACAGTGCTACACGTTTTTCCACTTAGAACCACCTGTTAAACCAGCAGTTACACTTCCTCCCTTGAACTCTGGTTTCATAATAACTCTGTGCCAGGTGATGCTAAAACTGTGACACTGAGTTAAGAAAAGTGTAAGGAAGCACCAATGCTTCTATTGGAAGCCACTAAACAACCGTCAAAATCCAATGAAATTTTTAAACAAAACCTCCAAAACTGAAGTGCTACCCTGAAGCACATCTGAAGATGCATCCTGTAGGATTTGTAAGATAAAACTTTACAGAGTTCTAGGTAGCTGCAGGCAGGCCAAAACAAAAGCTCTGCCAAGGCTGCAAAATGACTGTTTGAGTATTTTAGCGTAGTGCTGAACACGTGCTAAGATAACCTCCACAATCTACTCACTAACATACTTCTAAGGCTTGTAGCATGATGACTCAAGCCTGAATCTCCTTCCAAACAACCATTTAGAAGATACAGTTTGTTTTAAACTGGAGTTCAGCTGTAAGAAGATGGCAGGATTAAGATGTAAATCTCGAGGGCACAGCTGGTATGCTGTTCTCCTGAAAATGAGCTATACCTATGTTCATTATTCCAGCACAGTTCATGCAAATATTGGGGTTTAGCTTCCAAGGGTAGAATGATACCATGTTTGTCCTGTAAACGGCCATGAATGCCTGTGATATTACATAACCTGCAGGACAAAAATCTCACCAAGATAACCACTTTGTGCAAACCTTTAAGTAAAACATTTTGGATGACTATTTTTGTGTAATAACAGGAATTAATAGAGGAAATCACGCACATCAAGATTCAGCTGTTTTGAGAAACTGCACCAGAACTGAACACATTTATCTCCCTTTTGTGGGAGTTTGTCACAAAAAAAAGCAAGGAAAGTGTTATTTATACATTTTAGAAATAATAAATTAAAATTATCTCATTTCTGTAAAAATAAATTCTTCATGATAGACGTGATATTTTATCCAAGTGTTTGTTCAATGTTTTTGCTAAGTGCAGTAGAATATATTTGAAGTATTTCCTAAATGGCCATTTTTTCTGATTTACTTCATTCCTTTATTTAAAAAGAAATAAAATCCCTGGAACAAATAGTAGGATGCATCAGGTAAACAATCAACACTGAACACCATCAGCAAGACGCTGGAAAGAGCAGCATAAAGCTGGTCCATATTAGTTCCATAAAAAGATGCCTACAAGCAAGACAATGGTGTATGATGAATCAAAGTGTAATACTATTTTTTATTCTGCCTTTCTTTGATGATTAACAGAATAGAAGTAAAAGGAGAATCAAGGTACAGTTTTCCATAACATTTTTTTTAACCTACTTTTGACTTAAATTATTTACCTCTGATGTAAAGTACAAAACTGTTTATCTTTTAAACCAAGATACAGATTAGGTGCTCCATAAACGATTCCAAAAGTAACTCCTCTAAAGCCACAGCATTCATTTTTCTTTTCCTCTGGTGCCTACATGCTGACAGATGGAATGACATGTTTTGGGTCAGGGGGCTTTTCCACCAAGCAGAACAAGTCAATTTACATTCTCATCAAGACCTAGCAGCCTGTGTTTGAGTTTCCTTTATTATATTGGTAAAGTATTCCACTTTTAAAAATACAAATTTACCCTGTGAAAAGTAAATACTTGAACCTTATCACATCTTTCTTTATAAGGCTCTAGGCCAAACTGTCCTAACCTGAAAACTCTTTGATTTACTTAATCAAGAGCGTAGCTTGTTTGATGTTGCACAAATTCCCACCTAGATACTTAGTGAGTTCAAGTACAACCCACGTCAGGTGCCAAATTCACCCTTCACTTGTGCTCATGCAATGCCCCAGACAATGGGAATGCACAGGCCTGGGGAAGGCTGTTTCCTGTGGGCTCTGGAACTACCCATGCTGGATGACAAAGGGGATAAGCAACCATAGAAAACAAAAGATAAAAAAAAAGGACAAGCAACAAGTTCAGCTTTAAAAAAATTACCATTAAACTTGTCTGCAAAAAACACAAGCTAGAATAGAGAAAACATTATTCTTAGTCAAAAAAAAAATTCTATGAGGTGGTGAACCTAAAAGTTATAAAGCAAGCCTGGAAAGGGTGAATTGGGCACAGAGAATTAGTTGGTCATTATTTCAGGAAACCTTCATGTCACCAACAGAATTTCATTGATATTTGAGGGAAGAGGGGCATTCAAACACATGGAGAGTTGTGGGACTGTCAGGGCACAGAACAAGTGAATCTCACTGTCTTGGGGTGATTCTATGACCATACTGTATTCCCCATCGCCTGCTTGATTTCTAGCGTACCTTTAAATTGCAAAGGGGGGAGAGAGAAGCCGAGAGAACTCTTCAAAGCGGCCAGCTTGACCTTGCAACTAGAATGTTTTGCATTCTTTTTTCTCCCGATTCTGACAACAGTTGGTTGGTTGGAGGACTTTTGGCTTGCTAGTCTCTTCGGCTTTCAGCGGAGAAGGGACTGTGATCTGCCTCGGTGGCTTCTTTTCCTTTTTGGCCTGTTTTTGGCTTGCTTTTCGTCTGAGACCGGCTGTCATTTCCGGCCCTGCTCGGCGGGACCCTCCCAGGGGGATCGTCGGACCCTGCCTGGCCCGGCCCAGCGTAGGACTGCAGGTTTTACCTACAGAAAGAACTCTAAAATCCATAGTCCTCTTTTAGGGGACAGGGGAGGGGGTTTCAATATCTTTTTTTTTTTCCCGTGACAGCGGGGGGGCCTCTGTTTTGTTAAATTAATAGTTTTTTTCACTTTCCCTCGAGAAATTATTTTCCCGAACCCGGGGGGGAGGTGCTGCCAGGGCCTGCTTGCCTGGCAGGCAGGGGAGAGAGAGAGAGAGAGACGCCCCTCCCGGGTTGTTTCCTCCTGGATTTGTGTCCAAACCGGCACACTCACTCAACAAGCAATATACGATTGTACACACATCCAACGTTCCACTGTACTACCAAAGACACTCATCCTATAAAACACTCATCAAATCAAAAAGATAATGGCCTAAAAAGTAGTGAAGGTTGTTGTAAGGAAATTTAAATGAAAATGTAAATTGGTAAATGGCTGACCAATCTCTAGAGGCTACAGGTAGCATGAGTTATTAATTTATTCTGGGCTTCTACTATAGCCCTTAAACTGGTGTTCCTCAGAGAGCTTACAGGTGTTCCTGCACCAATTAGAAAGATCAGTCTCCTGATTGCCTGTCATAGAACAATATAGGATTCAGAATAAATAACCTGCAACAAAGATTTTTAAAAAGCATTAAAACCAGTTGGGTAGAGGAGTTAAACCAGTCTTAACTCAGAAGTAAAAAGATCTCTCAAAAGACTTTCTGACCTGTAGAAAGCAACACACGGGCTAACATGCTACACTGAGGGCCACACAGTTTCGAGAAGCATCATGCTAAAAGCATATCAACTAATGGAAGCTGATTTTTGTTTGGTTTAGGGTTTTTTTTCCTCCAGTGAAATATTGTAAGTAGGAATTCTCAAATACTTGGCAAGGTCATCAGATGATCACAGTGAAAGTCTTTAAGATAACCCTGAAGCAGAAGAAAATTATAGCCTTTTCATTGGTGCTCACTACAGAGGCCACTGGGGGATTTTCATATCAGAAATAAGATAAAAGTTCTGCCTGACATCACTGTTACCATGTCAAACCCTAAATAATCTGCTCAAAATCACTAAGTCAGAGACAGTTTTCATATCTACTAAAAATATGACTGCAGCCAAAGGAACTATTTAGGTGCCAGGTGTGAAAGCTACCAGACACAATAAATAATTGAGCTTATTTTCAACTTTTTGTTGTCCTAACCATGCCAGTATAGCTACTTATATTTACTTACAGAATTAATTAACACTTCAGCCAAGAGTTACAAAAATAAAGTTTGATCCTGTTTTACCAATGGAATCAGTGGGAAATTTTGCTCATTTCAAGACAACCAGACCAATCTAAGGGATCTTGCATAGGTACAGAAGTTTGAAGAGAACAGCAAGTCCAGAAGAGCTCAGAAGTGAATCTGGCAGACGACACAGTTTGTCAGGCTGACAAGCTGATGAGCATAGTAGCCTGAGAAACCAACACCACTCAAATATAACACAGGCCAATTCTTCTAGTCTTAATCAAAACAATCCACGCATCCCATGGCAGACAGACAGAATGCACAAGTTCACACATCCTTTCCCCCAGCATCGCTCCTCCCAGGCCACTGGCTCCCGTAGGTGCTCCAGTCCTCCAGGCAGCGACAAACTGTGTCAAACCTCCCCACGGCTTCTGAAGTGCAGCCACACAGGAATTGCCCAGCATGAAAATACAAGTCTCTAAAGCAAAACTGGGAAGATACAAGTACAGTCAAGACCAAAAGTGAGCCTAGAGCAATATAAGAGAAAAATACAACATACCTAAGTCAACCAATATGATTTATGTTGTGACCCAGAGCAGTAGCACAAGACCCTCACTCCACAAAGTCAGAGCCTGATGGTCATTGAACAGTCTGACTTCTCCCCATGAATCACAATTACAGCAACACCTGTGGTAAATGGCTAAAACCCATAGTGCTCAATAACCCTTAACACCTTTCATATTTTATTATTTTTTAATGCATAGGGGCAAAGGGGAAGAGTAACACAAACGCCTTTTTTTTTCCTCCAAGAAAAGTTGCCTAAAGACAGTTGCTCCAAGTTTCTTGGCTTTCCCTGTAGAAAGTGATTTTCCTTTTATCTGTCAGCAGATGTCTATAACCTTGTTGTATTCTAATGTAGTGAATTATTTACTGTGGCAAGATTAGTGGTGTAAAGAGGCCTGCTCTCACTTGCTAGACCTGCAGGCTGGGCAAGATGGGCAGTGAGTATTTGAGAGGGGGCTCCATTCTTTCCTCATGTTGTCAAGATTATAGTTCACAAGGACACTCTCCAAAAAACTCATCTTTCACCACCATTACTCAAGTTTTAGATGTTACATTGATTTTATAGCTTTGCCTGGGCAGTATCAGTTCCACACAGGACAGGGAAAGTGGAACCTAGGGAGGGTTGTAGCCCATAACCCTGGCATTGCTACCAAATTACTGTGGCTTTATAGGGGAGATGTAGCAATCCAGTTTGCTGTGCAGCTTCATGTTCTTCCTTGTCTAATACCAAATGCTCACTGGTAGGAGCAGCCTAGGTGTATTAATTCTGAAGTTAATTTTCAACAACTTCTCTCTTCTACAAAACAGTCATGATTGATGGAAGCAGTGAAATGAAGGAAACAGCAAAAGCAGAAGGTACCGGACCAGCTGTAGATACACCCATTCTCTTCATTTCACCAGACTCTGCATTCTCTTCCAGCTGTCAGACCCACAATTCCCAGTAGAAACAAGACTGCTTTTTCCACTGCTCATAACTCTATATTCATAAGAATTCATGTCCAGAGACAAAATTCACCTGACACCACCCCTGAGCTTTCCTGTGGCACTCAGTAGATCTTGTGCTTTGAGCCAGGTACAACCAGCATTCAGCAATACCTGACTTGATGATTGTCCCTGTGCAGACTGTTGGCTGAGCAAGGCAACTCACAGTATAAACAAAGTCCCTGAACCCTTGCAGGCCACTCAAACCTGGCTTTTCTTTCTCATGTCTGCAGCAGCAACTCAGTGGCACACATTTCAGACTTTCATGAATTCATGCGTGAATGAGAAAATGCACTTGTGAGAACTTTCAGATATTGTTCTATCATATTTTCATCTAAAAACTTGAGAAGCAAATCTATTGTGCAGTTTGTTAATTGGAAAGAGAAAATTCATGTAACAAAATTCCCAGAGGACAATCCTTTATTAAGTGAATGCAAAAGCAAACATTATTATGTAAATATTAAATGAAACAGAAATCATGAATACTAAAAATAATAGGATACAAAAGCCACTTTTTACAGGAAAAAAACTGTAAAAACTTACTTTTTTCTGATTATGTTCTGAGCTATCCCTGTCTCCAAGGTTCTTTCACCCTCCAGCCAAGCTCCTCAGCTGTCCCCAGATGCCTGTTCCTCACCTGACTGGGGCTCCATCATCCAAGGCAGTGACATTCTCCTACTTGCCCCATCTGCCATTTGCTCAGCAGGGCAATGGAGGTGTGTGTCCTGTCACCACACACTGCCATGGTTCAAACAATGGCTACTGCTGGTCCATAAGCATTTTTTCATTCCACTACAGTGCTTTTTTTTATATAATTAATCTGTTCTGAGGAATGAATCCAAAGGTCTCCTGAAGTACTCCCTCAGAGCAAAGAAGGGAACTATTTAGTGTGAAATCAGAGCATTTTTAGAAGCAGTGTTTGTACTTACCTGTCTCAGCCCGGACTTTTACTAGGGCGAGTCTTCTACTGACAGTTTTTACATCACTGTTGAATTTGGGCATGAATTAGTCCAGCAGCCCAAAATACCATCTAGCTTGTAATTAAAGGTTGCAGAGCACAGCTCTAGCTGACTGTCAAGCCTACAGTGATCACATATATGGGAATTAACTAAGTCCATTCCTTTAAAATATTAGATGTAGCTAAATTAAAAGTAAAAAAATTCTCAGGATATGGACTTGCATTGTTTACAAGAGAGGGTAAATGTTCTAAAGCATGGTCTCTATTGCCTCTGCACAGCAGAGGGGCTGTGAAACAGGGGCCTCACACACAGCTCCTGCAGGTTCACATTTAAAGGGGTTCTCAGTCCACAGAGAGAATCTGACTCCCAAGTCAGCAACACGCAATTTGCATGAGAATTAGTAAGAAACTCCAGCAATAAGACACTCCATGTACTGTATGGGAACTGAATCTGCAGGCAGGGAAAGTTTTTGTGATTTTTTTTTTGTTTTGTTTGTTTGGTTTTGGTTTTTTTGTTGGTGTGTGTTTGGTTTGGGGCGTTTTAGTGGTACTGTTGGTTTGTCATTAATGCACATCAAATCTGAGGATTTATTACTTCTGAGTAGCTCCAGTGGAGTACCATAACTGTCACTAAGAATACCACATATTTGAAAGGCAACAGTTCTTCCACAGACTGTCATTTCTCAAAAGCAGCATGAGGAGCTTCTAGCAGATGACTTCTTAGATCACTGAACACAAAGGAAAAAACCTCTTCTGTTCTCTAAATATTTTACTCAGCTGCCACTGTCACTCTTCTGGAGTTACACAAGTCTCCTGAGAAGTGGCTCAGGTCTAATCCATGGAGCTTCAGACCTATGATCCCCCTTCTCCAACACATCCAAAGTGCCTCAGAGGTGAGCGAGGTGTTCAGTCCCTGCCTACCTACATATTTAACTTGCTTTTCTGCCTGAGGCCCTTTCTGTCAAAAAACCCACGGAAGCTTCATGTGAGTCAGAGTGGGAACAAGAGGAATGCTGTCCTTAGTTTGTCTTTTCATGGTCTCCACAGGTGGTTAGGACTCAGAGCCCTTTTACTACTACTTAAAACTCTAAAACAGAAAGAGTTTTCTTCTGAAATATGTCACTTAATTCCACTGTAGGAGAGAGACTTTACTTCTTGCAAAGTGCAAATCAAAGAGCCATTACACAGTACCAGCAATTACATTTACTATTTATTACCTACTGTGATATATCACATGAGATGTAATGTATTACTACAACACACTATTGCTAACCAGTAAATATTGGTTTACACTGCCAGGAAGGAACATAATAGATGCCACAGTACTGTGTTAGTTACTATGAGAGTTGCCATCCTGAATTAGTTTGAAGGTCCATCAAGCATGGTATTGACTGACACTAGTATCAGATGTTTAAGGAGGGAGTCCCTATGGGGGCAATTATAGACTAATTTACCCATCAGGGAAATTCTTCTTTAAACTCCATCAATTACGCCCTGAGGCATAGGGATTTATATCTCATGTTTTTAATCCTTTCTAACTCTAGGTTATCTTATTACACTTATAAATGCTTAACCCTTTTTCAAAGCCTGCTAAGCTTATTTCTCTTAGTATAACAATTATAAATTATGCATAACCTTCCAAACGCATAGATAAACACAACAAAAATACATGCTAACTGGAAAATTGTTAATGGGAATTGCATAAAAATCCATCATATGTATCATGGAAAATTCAGCAAGGCTGATCACTGAGAAATCTATCACAAACTTTCAAGTTAATGTCTTCCAGCAAACTTATGTGGATTAGATAAAAACTGCATCTAGAAGGGCAAAGTTGAGTGTTGAACATCAAAAAAAGGCAATGTTTGCTATGTTCTCGCCGTATCAGGAAGCCCATTTATATGGGTGTTTCCTATGTTACAGTATCCAGTGCATCACCCAACTTCTCAACACACAGCCACAGATGGAAGTCTGTTTGTCAGACCTGTAATTCAGCAATTTCATGGAGAATAACACACGAGACTGCTGTGGAATTCCGTAAGAGACCCTGCATTCACATGGACAGCAGAGAAAATGTCTCTGGCATCCCCCCTCAGTGGCCCCTTGACAGGAAGGTCGTACACAGCTAAAGTTTCCTGCTTGCTGCAGAGCTGCTGGAAACGTACCGAGGTAAGGAGGCATGGGAATCAGATCTCCGTATTAACAGGCACTTTCCTAGGCAGCCTGAGCAGCTGAACAAGAAAGGGTTATAAAACACACAGGCAGAGGTCCTGCCTGCTTTGTACATACAACAGGACATAGGTCACTTCATGGGATTCAGCAAGGAAAACTGCACGAGTAGTAGGATTTTGCCACCTGACCACACTGAGGTCTGCAAAGCTGTTATATGCAGATCTGGAGAAAATTCTGAGACTCACATAATTAATCCAACACACACATTAGAGAAAATATTAAATCTTTTTTCTTTAGTTGCTCTGAAACCATACATCAGGTATCTAAGGATACAAAAGTCTGAAGTTTATTAAAACATAAGCAAATTTTCCTCCAGGTCTGCAAGGCTACTAAGGTGAGGGAAGGGCTTTCTGGATACAATTTAAATACACTTCAAGGAATGAAGCTCAGCTACCCTCTGACTGCTGCAACTGCCAAGTTTTTCAAGTGTTTCCTCCTACTAAGTGTACCCTGGGAACTTGATGGATGCACAGCTACCTTTCCTAGGGGCCATTCACATCTTCTAAAGTGCCTGCTCTGTACAGGGCTGTTCTCTGCTCTCTTGTGCACAAACATTAAAGAAAGACTCTCTTCCCCACTCAGACCTCAGTCAATCCATACCAACATCTACTGACAGACAGGCCGGCCCAGCAGAGACAGGTTGGGAAGGGGAGGCACTTATCTCTCCTTTGTCTTTCCACTGCGTAAAAATTATTCCTGGTCTCTGCCAGAGAGAGATCAGGTAGACTCCATTCTTGTCCACAGTTCTCAGAAGCCACAAGTTAACTTACAAATTCCCATAAAATGTCTGCCTTCTAACACAGCACAAATAAAAACCCCTTTGTGAATAATTGATGTCATGGCTCACCAGATGAAGAACCAGAAGTATTTCACATCAGTCCCAAAACTTAATTAATCCTAAATGTCATGCAAGATGAAAACATTCGTTTCAGCTCAAGAGACCCCTACCTCTTTTCCTACATATAAATTTGTTTGGCTTGGGATTAGGGTTTTTTGTTGGATGGGGGGGGAGAGACAGAGGGATTGAAGTTACAGCAGTCAGGGGATTTTTAACAAAAGCTAAAGAACTAAATTCTCAAAAAAACCCAATTTGCCACTGGTTGGAACCATCACAGTTGTCACAGGAAATCCAAGTTCACATTCCCATGCTCAAGCAAGCACAGAACAATCTGAGCCCAGGTATCCTAGATCATATTCCAGTATTGCATCCAGGAATCTACAATTCATAAAGATAGAAGGATGCATTAGCAGTATCTCACACCATTTCAGCTGGCTCTCTAATCAGCACTCCAGTCCTGACTTGCTGTTCTTCAACTGAAATCACTTCCTGGATTAGAACAGTCTAAGAATAATTTCATGTGAACCAACACTGACTTTTCTAATAAACATTAAGAAAAAAAAAGATCACCTGTATGAAACTAAAGCTGTAACTCTATAAAACTGATGGGCACAACTTCAGAAGCAACATTAGTGGAGTAACAGAGGATTTCTTCTATAGATAAGACATTTTAGGATAGCACCACACCAACCATGATGATGCAACTGAACAGGGGAGCACTCAAGAAACTTGCTCACAGAAGACACCTTCCCTCCATGTTAGGTACCAAAATCCTATTTGCACCTGCTCCTCTGTGCCTGGAGAGCTACACTGAAAGAACTGCTATGCCAGCGCTACTGTACCACCACCCCTAAAAAGAAGAGCACTCCCAGGACCTGGGGGATGCACAACAGATACCAACAAAAGCAAGATTATAGCTACTTGAAGTGCCACAGGCAATTCCAGATACAGAATGTTTTGTTGTTTACCAACAGAATGCTATTCAGGTCAAAAAGGCATTTTAGATGCAGCATACCGATTTCTGATGACATTCTACCTATTTAAAACAGCTTCTGCCAGTCACAGAGAAATAAAAAGGTATCTGCTGGCACTCTGGTGGTACTTCTGTCTGAAGCAGTAAGAACATTCTTTAGGAATGTCATTATTGGCAACATTTCAAAGCCATTCAGTGCCAGATTTTTTAAAATCCCATGTATAATTAAATATCTCCTTTCTGTGGCTGGAGTGTAAGACAGAGGGGGAGCAGTGCAGACAGATTCCAGTCCCCTGACTAAGGGGTCACTGGGAGGCACAGTTCACCAAACCTGCTTTTTGAAAATCAGAATAAGCCTAAACATGATTCTTTCCCTTAGTTATTGCTGGTAGCAAATACCTTATATTTTCTTACTCTAAGACTTAAGATAAAACACCTTTCCCTATGGGATAGCATCTAGCATCTGAATTCTAGTTGCGCATCCACTAAAAATATCCTTATCTTTTGAATACCTGATAAATGTTGCATTTCCCAGCAGAAAAATCCCTTTTTTCTAGTCCTGACAGGTTCCCTAGCACAGACACCATACTCCCTCTCAATGTTTCTTTGGTAGGCTTTCCAATTCAGTCTGCTCTGGTCGATGACCCACACTCACCACGACTCCAGATTTTACCACCTCGGAAGGTCTCTAGAGGGGCGCTGTGCTCTGAACTAAGGCTCCCAAGGCAGCAGTTGAGTCACAATAAACAGAGGAGGGAAATCCTTCTCTAGTGACACAGACTGAGTGACTCAAAGGCAATTCAGAGGCATTTTTACCCTCTCCTTACAGAAAAATGTTAACACACTGAGGCTCTTAAATTAACCCACAATGTTGTACAATCCTATGCCTGCTGCTAGCCCAGACACAGCCTTTCACAGAAAACCAAAGGCCTGGCTGACACACCACTACTTTACAAATAAAAAATCTGAGTTAACTTTTTAGTAGGAAAGGGAAACCTTGCAACTCAAGTAGAAAGGGCAGTCAGGACACCTTCCAGAATTCTAGTGGGGCAGATCAAACCTCTCCACCAAGGAACAGGAGAAAAATATCACAAGCCACAACAGCCCCAGCCCCCTCGACTGCCGAGGTCGCTGGGCAGGCACATGGAGAGCTGCCCATGCCCATGGCAATACCTGAGCCTGCCAGGCAACAAGCCATGGCCAGCCAGGCAGTCCCAGAGCTGCTGCTGCTGCGCCCAGCACACAACACAAGGGAGCTGGGGAGCAGGTTGCACTCAAGGATGCTCACTTGCACTCATCCCTCAGCAGCACTGGAGCCAAACCCAAAGACAGGATTGAAGGAAGTTCCTCCAAAGCCTACGATGACATTTTCAACTTGAATACAGTTTAATTTCTGGGGTAACCTGCAGAAATCATGAAGGGTCTGACTAAAGAACTGTAGACACTGTATGCAGCTAAAGACTACAGAAACACAGCCAGACCCCAGACAAATCTCTGCCCACTTCACTGGAATCAAGTGAAATGATTGAACTGGGATTCACCCCTCATTCCCAAGAACTGATAGTATTGGGAATCACATAGGAGAGAGAGAGAGTTTGACCTGCTGTAGCACTGCCACCAGAAAGGGGAGGAAAAACGTGGCTATGAGAAAGAGCCTAGTGAAAGTTCCAAAGCTCAGTACTTGCAGGAATGAAATCAGGGTGCCAAAATCGCTGGCCTGTTGGCATTCAGATCTATTCCAATACCTCCCCTTCCAGGAATAACATCAGAGTTTAGAGGATAGACATGAACACTGCAGTAGCATTATCTAATAGCTTTTAATCCACAGGAACACCAAGAATTTGGGTTCATTGGGCTGTATATTTCAAAGGTAACTTCACACTCCCTCTACCTGTAGTCTGGTAATAGTCAGGTATATTAAAATGGCTTGATCAATGTGTGATCAGCAATGTTTTAATTTTCATAGTATGGCATGCATGATACTGTAAGTCCTATCTTAGAGCCCTCTGAGTGTCTATAAAGAGAATTTTCATTTTATTGGCTTTTGAAATGCAAAATACTTTTTTGGCTTTTTTCCATAAAACTGCTAAACTGTTCAATGCACTTAAAATTTCCATTACATTTTTGAAGGCTTCCTCTACTTAAGTTTTAAGTTAGTTTAATTTTCATAGAGTATTCCTTGACTTGTCCTTCAGTTGTAAGTGTGGATTCCACAGACTTCTTTTCTCTTAGAGTTCTTTAATCATGTTTTACATTCAAGCATATATGAGAAGTTTGCCAGAATTCTAATCTGTAAGATTCTCCTGCTCTAAATTAATTTCTGGGATCAATCAAAAAAGAGAGGCATAGGGTTTCGATCATAAATCACTAGGAATGATTTCAAGAAGTCCAAAATACCACATGTAATTGTGCTACTTCATCTCACTGTAAGCTGCCTCACCTCCCTTGAACCTTTACTAAGCTGAGCAGTAAGCAAAAGTCTCAATCCTGGCAGCAGAATTCACTGAGGTATTTAACCAAAATGCCACAAGTAAACGATGATGAATGTCCAATTAGCATTGAAGAAAAAATATTTTGGACTGGTAGTTTAAATGAAAAGGCCAGATACATGGCCTGCAATACACAGTGAGCATCAGATGGCCCAAGAGCAACTGTTGATTTATTTCTGGCAACAAGTAAGAGGGGCAGGAACCACTACAAGAGCAAGTAGATTTCTGTGCTGCTGTATGTGTAGTGGACATGCTGCAGACTGATGTTACTTTTCAGCAGTCCTGTTAGGCAGAATGCTGTTTGGGCATGAGATGTTTAAAAATTGCATTTTTCAAGGGCAAATTATTGTGCTTAAAAACACAGAATAGAACCAGGGCAGTGCTGGGCTGGCCTGATATTGCCTAGAAATATCAGAAGAGAAATACCTGGCATAAAACTGCACAAAAGAAAAAAAAATAAACAGATCAGAAAAGAGCATCCAGATCTAGACTGGACTGCACTACAGCTGAAATGCCATGTACCTATGCACTGAATGACAACTCTCAAGTCTACATACATTCCTCAAGAAAAAAGAAATTGAAGTTCAAAATTTCTACTTTTGTTCACAGCATGGGTATGCAGCAAAGTTCAGCTAAAATAAGCTGTGAACAGCCACAGTTTCCTTTCCATGAGATGGATTTGTCTTATTGCAGAAGAGTGGAGTCACCACAAAGAAAACCCCTTGTTTCCAGTGAAGCGCAGTGTTGCAAGCAAGGTTCCCTCACCAACCATAGAAACAAATCTCCACTTTTTAAACTAAGGCACAAATCATGAAACTTTCATTGGTTCCACTCCTATTCACATGCAGGGAATCCAAACAGGTGAGGAGGTGAGAACAGACCCACGTCAGAAGCAGCATATGCCTCCTCACATGTTACACCTCAGGCACCTGTCACAGCAGCCTTTCTTCAGCTGCCATGCTCCTCACCACCAGATCCACATCCACTGCAATCTGTTCACAGGACTGGCTCCAGCTTAATTAAATGGACATCTGAAGATGTTCATAAAGATGGAGAGATTATATTTAACATCTACATCACTGGAAACTCCCTTTATAGTCTAACTCATCCTTCATTACAGACACCTGAAAACTCATTCTTAACAGAAGCTGAACATGCTAGTCATGCTCAGAAGGGGTTTTATTCTTACTTTCCACAAATAACATCTGGGCAGAGACAGGCATTAGCAGCAGCACAAAAGTTCTGTAGGCCAGTACTTTCCTTCCTCATCAGAAAAGCTGCTGGGAACATGAGGAACAAAGGAGCTAACACTGTTACACAGTCCTAACACAAGTACATGGCTAAGGAAACTGACTGTCTCTAATAGCCAAAAAACTAGAACAAAACACTGCATTGATCATACCAGCAACTAAATATACTTCAGCCACTTCAGTTAAAGACCCAAGCTTGCAAATTCAAGCCTTTACAACATGAAGTCTTAATTTCCTGGAAGGAGGGGAAATATCACAGCTACAGAACAGCTGGATAGTCTAATTACTCCTGCATGAGCACTGATTTTGGACAAGGCTTCCAGCTTCTGCCAGCTACTGCAAGCCAAACATCACTTACAGGTGAAAAGCTAAAGCCCACTGCCCCCAATATGCAGGTCATTCCAAATTAAATAAGCCCAGTTCTTTTCCCTTTGGTTCAGTGGAAGATCAGTTCACAAATTAAATCTTTTCTTGCAAAGCTACAGCAAAGTGTAATTGATTTTGTGATGGCAGAATACAAAAACTGTTCATTACATAAGGGAGGAAAGGGAAGATTTAGCTAGCAGCCATAATATGGACAGTGTGGCACTAGAGTTGCCTGTCTCTGTCAAATTAAAGAAGTCTCAAAAAATGATGGGAAAAAGGATCCTTGGAGAGAGATATTATACAGGGAAAGATGAACAGGAATCTGATAATATCCCCAAACAAAATTACTCTTTTTATAGTTCAAATGTCACAACTTTGTCAGAAAGATAAAGCCTAGAGATTAAGCACAAGCAAAAAAGATTCTGGAATACTCTTGCATTTTCCACTTTTGGATCCTTAGTACCCTTAGCCCAGTAAGCAGCAAAATGTGATTTATCACAACAATGGATAACCTAACAGCAAAAAATTCACTATGGAAAATTTTTAAAACTCATCAAGACCTATTCTAAGACCCAGGTGAAGGTATAATGACTTTGGATTTTCCATTATCCCCCTCTCCTCCTCCCTGTGAGGAGGTTAAGCAGAGAAGCCCCTCCTCACTGGCAGGCACGTCTCTGTTACAGTGTAAGTCCCCATTGGTTTCACAGCTGATGTAACACTGGAAAAATTAACACAAAGAAGAAGGATTGCACCTCTGATTCCATTTCACCCTCCAATTTTACACAGATTTCAGGGTTAGCAATAAAGACAGAAAAAACTGACTAAAGCCATTTTCCCCAGGTGAGATTGGCACAGCACACCCCAGAGTAACGAGAACAGTAATTTTCCATGGAAGCTGTACATGGGCATTGATTGACCTGTTTTAAATTCACCTGAGTCATTCTTGTGTGAAAGTGGTAAAAACCAAGACCAACCACACAAAGTCATGGGACCAACCAGCCCCTTGGTAAATGCCAAACTGCTGCCCACCATGAGAGCAGGGCTCCCTCCCTAAGTCAGGGAGCTTTGGGAGCTGCAGCAATGGAAAGAGCTGCTAACAGACAGGAGAGATGACAGGAGCCCCTTGGAGCTGCCCTGCAGCAGCCAGTGCAGGTGGCACAAGCAGCCTCCAGATTCCTTCTCTGAAACCTAGAAGCATCTGGAAAAAGCCACATTTCAGCAGTGCAGTAGAAAGGCACCATCGTTCCTGCTGCTAATCTGCAGGAATCTCCTGGGAGTGCTTCTTCCTGCATAAACTGTAATTACAGGGGCCTAATCAGTAAATTCCATGTTATGTTTCATCTCTTAAATGTCTACATTACTTTCAATTCCCTCTCATAACAGATCTGAGTGAATATGTAGAAAGTGAATAAGTGAAGAATTTACCAAGGGCACCCCTCGAAATGGAGTGGGCTCATTTCCAAGGCCACACAGAAGTGAAGGGACATAACGCTGTAAATGAACTACAGCTTCAGTCACCTAATACATCTGCAGCAACTGTTTTGGCACCATGTCTTTGAGCCAACAAAGATTTTATTAAACAACATTTGTATATGCAACTACTTTTTTTAATGGCCTACGTGGAGGCTACTATGATATAGTGGCTGCATAGGGATGGGAGAGAAGTTTCAATTATAGATGCTCTTACTCTATTAAAAAAAAAATCCTTGTTAGTCTCTGTCAGTCTAGTGAAGCAGCCAACTTGGAAAAGCACCTTGTGTGAATGCCACTGCAGTCTGAGCACTCTTGGCACCTTCCATCATTTAGCAAGGCATAAAGTCCACTAGTGCAAAACCAGCCCATCCACAGTGTGTTATGTATTACCTGTTCCCATATATTCTGTATTATATTGAATCCCTGAGGAACAGTCATCTCTACAATGTTTATGTGCTGCAGTTTGGAAGGCAATTCCTTCCAGCACTCAAAAACAAAGCACAAAAGGAAGCTAACATTTGTTCTGCTTCCTGATTGATACTCACCTTTCAAACAGAGACCTCCTTTGACGCATAGCAGAGGAAAGAGAATGGTGGGAATTTGAATTGGTTTTTTTAAGATTTGATTTTTATACATTTACTTAATAGGGTATTTAATTGTTGCAAACTAAATTCAATACGCAAGTAAAATAGAAATTAATAATAGAGACATTATCTATATATAGGGACAGACTTCTGAGAATTTATTTTTCAGCAAGTTTTTGGAAAATCTGGTGATATTGCCATGATATTGTTACTTCCCCCAGCTTTCTCAGGAGGTTACACGTTAGTCAGAGTCTTGAACCCATCTGTGGAACAACCTCTACTGCCTGAATAGATTTGAATCTACATCTTTCAGGTGAATGCTCTAATGTCTCCAATGAAGCTGTCCTATGAATGTTTAAAGAGGCATTTCACACTGCTAGTACCAGAAAAATCCTTCCCTAATCAGACTTTAGGTGTCTGTGGCCCCTTTATTGATGTCCCTAGCCCTTTCCCAAGCCTAAAGGGAATAAAGTGGAAAATCTCAACCGTGATCTCACACCCACCCAAGGAGACATCCTGTCAACCTGAACTGCACCTGGAAAACAGCATGTAAAACTCAGCTCATCTTCGCAATTTGCATATTTAAGTGCTTAGCTCATGTTATGCCACTCACTACACATTCAAGTTGATGTGCACTCAAGTTGACCTCTGTACTTCTGATATTGCAGAAAAAAAACCCTTCAGATTTCATAATGCTCAGTACTCTACAAGATAATTCAGATGACATTCAAAATATTCAGTGCTGTGATATGACAGATAAGCCAGTTACCTGTTGTTCTTCACCCAACATACAACATTTTTGATGATTTTTATTTCCCCCTCCAGCTTTCATTTCTCAACAAGCCCACAGACCCAGCCAAGCTTTGGGCACACAGAAAATGTGTCATGGAGCCACTTCAAAAATATTTTCCATTTCACTATGTTTTGCATCCCAGAATTTGCTGCAACCCTTCTACACAGCTCAACATGAAGCAACTCATCAGGGAATAGGACAAAAAAGGCATTCAGTAGCAGAAAAGCAACCCAGACCATCCCATCAGAGCAGTAACTTTGAGCTAATGAGCATCTAGAAATACTCCTAGTGTTCTAGAAGAATCTCAAAAATACTCATGAGTGAATTGCTCACAGAAAATATATCTGGAGTGAGAAATTTAAATAGATCGCAGAAATCCTTTTATACCACCTCATTATGGATCCATATCCAAGGCTGGGTTGGACGGGGCCTTGAGCATCCTGTCCTTGTGAAAGGTCCCTGTCCATGGCAGGGGGATTGAAGCCAGGTGGTCTTTAAGGCTCCTTCCAACACAAACCAGTCCGTGATTCCACGCTCCAGTGCTTAGCCAGGTACGAACAAATAGTTGCAACATAACACCTAGGGAACATTCTTCTACTCTAACTGTTTTACATTTACACATTCATTCTGGAACTAAAAATGAAAAACATTGATATGGGGCACAACCCATATCCTTTCATCAGATTTGCAAAGTTATAAAAGCGATTACTCTTCAGGACAACTTCATGTGTGCAGGTGGAATTCCATGCTCTGATACCTCAACAGCTTTGAGGGATTTAGTCAGGATTAAACTCTGTGAATGCAAAAAAACATGGCCTGTGGACATTTTGATCACAGCCTTTTTCACCAGAAACACAGAACTGCTATTTGGTTATTGATTATTGGATACTTTCAACACTGATTACAGCTAGAATCATAATGGTAGGCATGCAAAAAATAAAGTGCAGCCAGACTAATGAGAAACTGTCACAAACACAACAGTACTGAATAAAAAGTTGTGCTGAGAAATTCTTGACATAGTTCTCCTGATGCTGACTCACAATCATATTCTCCATTCTATGTGCAAATATATTTACTTTGCCAATACAGTGGCCACAATAACACACACAATTGGTTTTGACAGCAGCAATAGGTTTCTTGGCTTTCCCCCATGATTTACAACCAGAATAACAATCTCACTCACTTTCAGATGTGGAAAAAAAAAAATTCAGCTCGCACAAGCTTATTTGAGCTGTGCTTAGGCACCAACTATCCTCTCTCCCATTACATCATTCCAACTACTACCAGAGAGAACTTCAGATACTTTCATTCAGCAGTTAGAAATCTTTCAATTGTTTTGAATTGTCATTTAAAATATTAACCATAATGTCTCTCCTAAACAGAAAAGTGAAAACCGTCTGGCCACTGTGTATCAAGAAACTAAATAACAACTAGGCAAATAAAGTTGCATTTGTGTTCTATTTAATTTCATTGCTTTCCAGTGCTGCCATTGGCCAATAGGATGTAGTTGAACAGGAAGAAAAAACACAGCACACATTTATGAATGTATCGAATGCATTTGAACATCATTAATTGATCATAGCTATAACTAATGCACAAATAAATCATAGTCGAAGAGACCAAAAATGTACAAAGCAATACTAAGCATGAATTGACTCCATACCCAGTATTTCCATTTAAAGAAACATTAGTCAAGTGTTAGACTCATGAGGGCCCAAAATGTGAGGACCCTGACAAAGGATGCAGCAGATACCAAAGCTTATGTAAGTTCAAGCAGAGACTCTACAACTTAATGAAAGAGAAACACCAAAAGGTAACTAAATAGTAGAAGCCATCTCAGCCTTGAGCTGCAAGCTATTGAAAAGCTATCAAGAGTGGGCAAAGTATTCCCATGTACCTGCCCCATTTGTAAATTCTTTAGGCATCCACTTCTGGTCACTGCTGCAGACAATAAGTAGGCAAGGTGAACCTTTAGTCTGAAACTGTCTAAGTATTCTGATGTTCATGGCCTTACAATGGCATCATTGTAGCGCAAGCTGTTATAGCAATATTTTACTGTGCATGATCAAGGAGAGCTGCAGAAACACATCAGTGTGAGCTTTAGCACAGAGTTCATGCCCAGAGTAAATTCATGAGTGGCCAGGAAAATTCGCCAGTGCTAAACTCAGTCCTGCTGTGACTGGACATTTTCTGGCACCTCAGCTAAAATTGGTGGAATCCAGCCATAAATATGCTGAGTTTAAGAAACATGGGTCAGTAGGAAGCATTTTAGGTGTCCAGCTTTGATACAATGGAAGCACAGCCTCAAACCTGATATTATTTATGGAGCATATGTGAGAAAATGTAAAAAGCGCATAGAAAACAAAAGACATGACAGGCAGAGTTTTTTGCTTGTGCTTTTTTTTAAAAAATTTAGATCCCATCTTCAAAGCCAGGATTTAAGACACTTCCCATGCATAATTTCTGGCAAGCGCACTTACAACATCTTGTTGACATTTCACAGCTATACCTCAGCAAATACTTCAGGCTGTTGGTGATTATTTATTGTTAGACATACATCTACTACAGAATATTTAATTTCAGTAAAATATTATTCTGGGTTAGGAGGCCTAAACAGGGACTACCCTATAAAACACTACATATAATTCAATATGACAAGCAGAAAACACTCAACAATTGCCCTGTAACTGTCTAGTGCAAGCTGCTCTACACTCTGTGATCTTTTAAACCAAAATGGCCACGGCCACATATAAAACTGTATATTCCTTCACATCAATTCCTACCATTAACATATTTATTAGTATTCAGATTAGTCAAAAGTTTAGCATCCTGCATCATTGTATGGTGCTTGATCCTGCACTGACATAAAAGCTTCTGTAAAAGAACATAGATCTGTGCCAGTTATCAACATTGCCAACCATGACTATGACAAAAAAAAAAAAAAAAACCACAACACACATGCCCTGGGACCCCTCTCCTCTCAAAATTATAAGTTTGACTTTTCAACCATACTGCTGCTCAATCATGTCCATAATCAAGACTTCAGGCTGCTTTCTTGGGAAACATCATTTCTATATATATTTGATACTTCAAGCTGTTTCATAAGTTGCTTATTTTCAAAGCAGAAGATGAGGACAACAATAACTGGAATTGTCTAAAGAGGAAGTTTTACTCTCACACAGCCACAAAAAAAGTGTGCCTAAATTAATGTCCCTATTGCTTAAGCATTATTTATGCTGGAAGACCACTCTGGCTTTCTCCCACACAATGGAAATTCTGTCATTGGCAGCAGTGGAAGAAGATTTGGATCTCTTTGGCAAGACTCACTGTCCACTGAAGTCATCAGCAAACTTTCAGTTCGTGTGAGCTTTGTGTTACATTTTAGAGTCAACTCCTGACAGCCTGTTCTAGGTCAAAGTTAAAATAGTTTTGCTGGTAAGAACCTGCAGACCAACCTATTCCATTTCTATAATATACAACAGAATTATCCACTCCAATTAGGCCCATTAATTACTACAATAACTGATGCTAGACTCATTTAGTAATTCAGCTTATTATAGGATAATTACTATTGCAAGGTTTGCATAAAGAGGAACAGAGGACCCAGGACTGGAACAGCTTGCTCAGAGAGGGTGTAGAGTCTCTCTCACTGGAGATATCCCAGAACTGTCTGGATGAAATCCTGTGCTGTGGGCTCTAGGATAACCCTGCTTGAGCAGGGTGGTTGGACCAGGTGACATGCTACGGTCCCTTCCGACCCAATCCATTCTGGGATAACCCCAGTGCTGGCTCTATACAAACTGTAAATCCCAGACTGAGGTGGCAGCATCTCCTAACACCGGCTATGGCCAGCTGTAGCCACAAAGTAGACAGAGGCTTCCTGGGGCTGGCAAAGTCAAAATAACAACAGAAAACATCCCTGTGTGATAAGAAGCAACAATGCTGCTGATATTATTGCTCTGTGCCTGCTTCATTCTTCACCCTCCTGGGAGATTTTGCAGCACTAAACCAGGCTGAGGGATCCCAAAGGCACCTACCCGTACATTGCCATTGTTTCACCTGCCCCCTCAGACAGCAGCTCTTCCCTAGTTCCACAGGGTCAGACAGAACTGACAGGTTTTGGCCCTTAGACAAAATTCCATTCCTGGGGCAATACACCCTATGAAACCTCCAGCAGCCTGGAGCCAGCCCTTTCCTAGGTGTATGTTAACTACTGGGTGCAAAATGTCAAGATGTACACCTGTGTTACCCAAAGGCTTAGGCATTTAGAGCTAAAACAGCAACATTTGAAACTTGGCAAGAAGCAGTAATTTGTAGGGCACAGAACACTGCATACCATGTCCCCAAAGAGCAGCCCACATAAATAAAACCTATACCAAAAATTGGGGGCCTGGTAGAGGTTTTCGCAAACAACCTCAAGGAATATATTTGCAATCCTTGGCTGTCATTTTGTTTCTATCATGACTCTTCATAAAGGCGTTCCTGAAAATGTGAATTTCAGAATAATCTCCTGAACTCTTAGGGAAAAAAAGGCTCAATTATCTGTCCTTCCACAAGCAATCAACAAAATTGTTGCACGTTAAGTGCTTTACTGCCTCATGGCTAAAACTCTTCTTCCTTCTCAAGATCCCCACATAAAATAAATGGTGACTATCAGGCATAGTCTTTGAAAACAAAAGTAACTTCAGTAGCCAAGGCATGACCACTTCTATTAGCCTTTACTGTTATTTCAGTATCTTTTAATAGACATAATTTGTTAATTGATTAGAGACGCATTAACAGCTACAGTAAGCTTCACTCAACTACTTGGACTTGGTTCTTTGCCATTCTTGGCCAAGAGAAAAGAGAACTGTGATTGAGGAGCAGGGAGTCCTCTATGAGAGGAGAATTTTTCCTTGTATGAAATTACTGGTGTTTATGCTGTGGATCCTACTCTTTATTTTCCTACCAAAAAATATTTTCCCTTTCTTGCACTAAATCATGCACACACTATGCAACCTGGCCTTCTTTTTAGGGAGCTGACTGTATTTGCATAAACAATAACAGTCTAATGTTTATCAAGTCATTAATTCCTCATGAAAGCATACAGCTGTATAAAGAACCTTTTTTTTCCTTAGAAAAATTCAAGTGTAAGTTATTAAAAAAGAAAGCAGTTGCATGACTGTAGATCTTGGAGATTAAAGATCATCAGGGCTAGCACATAAAGCAATCAAAACATGGAAAATTTATGGAAAGAGACATTTTTACTGATTTGTTACTTATTTCTTTCTGTACAAATGTTATATTTACACATGAATATAATTCTGGATCAGAAATAAAATTTTATCCATTGTATTTTTAATTGGCATTATAAAACAGTAAATCAGTAGGAAATTCTCAAACATATGCTTGCCTACAGCTTTTATAACAGTCAGTTTGGGAAAAAAATCTACTTCTTGTCAGTGTTCCCTTCATTATTATATCCTTTATATGCCAAAAACAGTACCATGGTAAATGTGTATAAAAGTCCTCAAATATAACAAATATACAAAGGCTTATAACTGTATACAGATGAAAGTCATAGAACTTTCCTACAAGTTTCACTCGAAATCTTTGGATTTCTCCTTCTGCAATTTTACACCCTGGAATTTTACCGTTCTGTTCATTTTAAGTTGTTAGTAAAGGTTGAAAAAGAGCAGAAAGCAAAGTTTGCTTCCCCTACCACTTCCCACTTGACTGCTGGAGGTCCTTCTCCCTTGAGTGCCTGGGAGGTGCTCACACGCACGTGTTTCAAACACTGACCCATAAGATATACACTGCAGTGACACAGCTTTGGTGTCCATAAGGCCACTGCTGACAATCAAGTCACTCAGCACACTGACCTGGCATTTCCAAGGCAACAGAGGCAGTTTGGGATAGAATTTGGACCCTGCCAGGAGGAGACTGAGGTTGTAAATCAATCAGTGCATGCCTTCAACATAACAAAAGGCAGGTGAAGTTAAAGAAACACAGAGCTAAGGCAGAGAAAGCAAATCCTATAATGGCAGCATCCCAGAACGATTCACTGAAATGTACACAGAGAAATGGGAAGCGGTCTTCTTTTTCTTACAGTTAAATAGAAAGGCTTCAAGCATGTGCTAGAGGCATCTATCAACTCCCCACACTGGTTTCAGCTTTTCCCCTTTATCATCATGCAATAATATACGCAGTCCAGATTCTGATCCCCTTGCTGATACTGAATAGCATCCCTGGCTATGTCAACACAAAGAATTCAGTGTAAAGCACCTGGAGGTGAATACGCAGCCTCAGTGGTTACTACATCGCTCTCCAAGCATTTAACTGGGTATATAAATACTCTATTCTGGGATAAGTGCTGCAAACTTTTACTTTGATTTAGCCAAGTTACTCTACAAAGGCTTCTTTTGAGTTTAATGGGGCTGTGCATGGAGTGACACTTCAAAGGAGGACAGTAGCAGCCAATCCAGTGCAATGAATACCTTACAATCAAACAACTACATAACTCAAAATTCCTTAGTCTCCAGACAGTATGGAAAGTTGTAAGATAAGTGGAAAACATGGCCTTTTTTCCCTTATTTTATGAAAGGCAGTAAAGCCTCCTCTAACAGCAATGAGCCATTGCCATAAATCTAAATGGAGGAAGCCTGTTCACAGAGCAAAGACAGAACAAGTTACTGTATATCACAGCAGAGGAAGGCTCTAAAGATCAAAGGGTAAATACCATTTCCTGCAATGTGTTTTTCCACAACACAGCTTACTCAGCTCCTAAGTTGTTCTACAGTAGAGGGAAAAAAAAAAGCTATGAAAGGGTTGGAGAAGTGCATGTTTAGGCTCTGATAGATAAACACCCAGACACCAAAAATAGAGCCATGGTTGTGTAGTAGAAACAATGTCTCTAGTCATATTAAATGACCCCTTTATTGTTATCTATTTTTCCCCCCTAGTATTTAGTTTGACATATTCTTTTCTCATATTCAGGGGATCTTTAGGATCCCTTGAAGCTGAACAAATGAGAAGTGTGCCTCTGGATTCTAACTCCTAACTGCATGCCTTGTTTTGCAGTGAAGAGCAGTGCTCACTTGATGGCTCCTGATGGCCTATGGATAAAGGCCATTTCACCACTCTATTTGTAGCATGGCATATAATTCTCTCCATAAATATAAGAAACATCCTGTACAACATTATATGAGGTATAGAGAGAACATATCAGAAAAAAAACAGCTATAAACAAAAGTAATTGCAATTTTGTAAAAGCTTTCTTAAAGGCTGCAAATCCCAGCTCTCAAAGTTATTACAGACTTTCTCGCCACTACATTATATCCTTTAGCTGTATTGATGACTCCTTTGCATTGCAATGCTGCAAGATTTTCTCAAGAGATTCTTACTGAGTGACTGGAAGTACTGAGGATTCTCACAAAAATGCTGTGATAGGGAAAGCAACAGAAGTGGTCTGGAGTCCTTCTCACACACTGAACCGCTCAGAAACACCTCCCAGGACAGCTGCTCTGAGCGACAAAGATGCTTCTCCATTGCAAAGAGAAAAGATGGGGTAGGAGTAGGTGTGCTGCCACTGTGGGAAGGTGAAATGCCACACTTAACAGCGCTGGCTTCCAGCACACACACACACAGCCAGGTGCTCCAACAGCTTGAGGGCAGGCAGCCAGATCCCCCTTCCACAGTGCCCACACCAGCAGTGTCGTGGGACAGCCCTGAGCAAGGACTCGGAGCCATATCTTGGTGCTGAGGGGCCAGAAGGCAAAAGTCATTTTTGAAAACAATCGCTCTTGTTAGGACTACATAAACTGTTCTGTTCATCAGATGAGCCCAGTTCAGCAGTGAGAAAGAAGATCTCAGCTCAAAGACAGGAGATAGAGCAAATCAATCATGGAA
The DNA here is from genome assembly GCA_013398955.1 of Callaeas wilsoni. NCBI lineage: Eukaryota > Metazoa > Chordata > Aves > Passeriformes > Callaeidae > Callaeas > Callaeas wilsoni. The sequence goes on along the minus strand of VWPU01014571.1, from coordinate 137,559 downwards.
ATTGGTGTTACTAGCCCACTCAGGTAGGTGAGGTCTATAGTCTAAAAATACAGAGAGTCCTGCAAAAGCCAGTCATAGTCTCTCTCAAAAGAAACATGATTAAAACAGCCTTGCATTCTCCTTTTCTATTTTCTCCCCCCTAGGAGGGAGAAACTGGATCTGCCCTGGCCTCCTAACACCAAACAATCAGAAAGGGCCACAGCCTGTGCTGGGCTGAGGCACACACTGCAGTGTTGGTCACAGTCCAGAAGTCACCATGTAGCCACTTCTCTCACCTGGCAAGCAGAGGTATCTCTGTGAGCACAGGGAAAATAATTCTTGCCATGTGGTAAGTGTGGGTGAAGTCTAACTTTTTCAAAAGGTGACTACCACAGCCAGCCTGGAGCAAAGACTGCTTCTTTGTTTGTTTTTACCCCAAAGCAAGAACCTGAGGTTTTTCTTGATTTATTTGTTTTCCCCTGACAACTAGGGACTGCACTCCTTTTGTTCTGGAGGCCAAGGGCGGGTTTGTTTTGCATTCCCCTGACAACCAAAGCTCTATGGCAGGTTTTCCTGACTCAAGAAACAAACTACTTATTTACTTCGGTGAAGAGAGACAGCTTCAGGTGTGCCCCAGAGGGAGATATCCCCTGGTTTTGGAAAACGTTTGAGGATAGAATTTACCCTCATTTGTCAGAGTAGCTAGCAGTGGTAGAGACCCCTTCCTTTCTGTTCTTCACCTTATCAACTGCCCAAACCCTTAGGTACACGAGCAGCCTTTCTAAGTGCTCCCCAGAGAGTGCTTGCAGGCAGCCAGGGCAGCCACACGGCCACAGCTCTGCTGTCCTGTGAGCACGGCCAACAGCCACCAACAACGGGAGGTCTCTGCACCACTCCCACTTCCAGCAGCCCATAGGCTGAGGAGCCCTTTCCTGCTGTCCATGTAACATGTCTCTGCCTCTAGAAGCACAAATGCACCCCTCGGACCTTATTGATAACGCTGATGAAGATGACCTGACTTCACAATTAACCTTCCTCTGTATTAAAGCCACCAATAACTTGTACCAGTATACTTAAATATAATCCATGCAGGAATCAACATTCCTTCTCAGCTTTATAGCAGCTTCCCATCTAATGATTCTCATGCAAAGGTTTTGTTTTAAAGTGTCAAAAATAAATCACAAAAGCAGGGCAAAACACAGTGAAATTGAAGCTATATTGAAATAACATCAAGTAAATGAAAATTAGTAAAATGCAATGACATTGTACATTGACATTAAGGTGTCTTTTTAAAATATCACAGCTACAATCAGTTTTGGCACTGGTTCTCTGTCTGAAGCCACAGTTTCTCCCTGGCTTTATTTTTAGTGTCTTTTCTGAGCATTAAACAATTCAACCAACCACTTAACTCTAAGCATGTGAGTAGTCTCACTGAAATGAAAGTTAAATGCTTTCTGAATGTGAATTATCCTTAGTTCTCCAAAAGCCATTCAAATTGTATTTAAATGCAGAGAACTTTTAAACCTGCAAAAATCTCAAAGTAAACAATTTACTATCAGAGTTTATAGCAAGCACTTCAACTAAGCAATAATGTTGACACTCATTGGCTTAGCTCTTTATTTTATAGAGAAAATGTACAGAAAAACTCACTCCATTTACCAATCCTTTGGGAGACTTTCATTACTGGTCTTATATAACAGCAATTGAAGATAGAAACAAAATATTATTTAACAAGGTTTTATATGACAACATAAAGAGTGACTGCTAGCTGAGTGTTGATCCAGACATGGTTCTGCCAAGGTCACTTCCCTGCCAAAATACACATCCAATAACCATACATAAATTTTATTTTTAATAAATAACCACTAAATGGTAGCACAAACAGAGTAAACCGTGGGTAACTGTAGTTTATAATGAGTATCTGTTGTAGCAACATTAACCAACACCTCGCACAGGCTGACTGCAAGACAGTGTCACTGTCACCAGCTTGTTGGTTGGTGGCAAACCAAATTATGTTGGAACACATCAGTGGTTTCCCTTGGTGAGAAATCTACATACTTGTAACACCAGCTTTCTCACACTTGAAGCATCCCTCATATTTTTCCTTTTCAGACATTTGGCTTTAGAAAGCTTAGAATTTATAAAGGAATAGTCACTGACCTGGAAAGTCACTGTGGCAAGACTGTTCCCTAGACCCTGCCCAAAATATAAACATGCTTATGTGGAGGACGTGCGGTCTGAAGTCTGAAATAGGAGTCTGAGATTAAAAAAGTCAGCTACCAACTCCTTGTGTGACCTTGGCCAAGTCTTTCAACGCCCTTATCCTTCCGTTCCCTAACTGTGTAACTAAGAGAGGGATGCAGAGGGCTTTGTGAAGGTTATTGATTGATCACTGTTTGCAAAGCCTGCCAAGGTGCCACTGGGAAAAAGCTTTAAACTGGATGTGTTTAAGGGATCGATGCATGTTATTACATTATTATTGAAATAATGGCAGATACATTGTACCAAAAAAATTAGGAGAAAGGAAGAGAAGAACAGTTGCAGACCAGCCCACAAAAGAGGAATTACATTTGGTATGTGATGTCTGATCTTGTAGCAGCAGTCAAAGAGAGCACAAGGAGAACCTTTTCTAAGAAGGGGTCTGATGCCAAGGGCAGTCAGCACCACCCAGAATTAGGCACCCTCACTCCTCTCAAGGATTTACTTGGGAGCCACCCATTTAAATCTTCACAGTGGTGACCATTCACATAATTTTCTTCAAAAAGCTGCCTTGTAATTTTCTTGTTACAAGATCCTTTTTATTTCTATGCTTTCTTCAGCCACATGTATATTTAGCTAAATTCTGATTACCCACCCATGCAAATGCAAGGGGCATTTTACACTTTTCTTAAGTACTGACACATTTACGACTGTAATTTCTCTAAAATGTCATTCAGCCAAGATTGATTATTTGCTGCATAGTGAGTAGAGGAAAGAAAGAAAGGAGCTGTCAAGCATTCTTGCTTTTCTCTTTGGGGTGGAAAAATAAGCTTATCTTTAGAAAGACAGATCCTTTTATTAAAGGATGAAATGAGCGCTGAACAAATACTATGAGGAATTCCAGTTATGCTGATACTAATAGAAGAAATAGTTAAGATGGCAGGAAAAAAACCTTGTGTGTTCAAAGACTTCAAATGCACTTGTACTAGGTGGGTCTTGACCTGGTAAGACTCCAATAATTTCCTGGGGCTTGCAGTTTCATGTAGCCCCCTTTGCATGATGCACTTAACCCACTGCCTCTCCCCCACAAAAGTTACCAGGCCATGTTTTCACTAATTTATTCCATTTTTCAATCCTCCTCTTACATGTTACAATAGTCATTCTTATCTCTCTGTGGCCAGTGAAATTCTCCACTGGAAATTGCCAGTATATTCTATCAACATTTTGTTATTAGTGTACTGTAGAATTATTATATAATCAAGACTTGCAACAAGCTGCATAGAACATAAAAGTGCTTTTCTCAAATATTTCTCTCTCAAAAATAACTAGCAAATAAATCCACCTCTATTCCCCACGACTCAAATATCTGCAGTAACTGTTTAGGCAGATTAACAGGATTCCTTTCATTTTTACTGCTCTAATCCTTATAAAATAATGGCCAAGGACCAGGTTCCAGTACCTTTATTGACAGAAAATCACATGGAAACCTGAGACTCCTCAAACTGACTTGGACAGCTTGTAAAGGCTATGAAATTAACCCAGCCATATCTGTGAATAACAAACCAAAATCCCAACAAATGGTTCAACACCTTTTCCAGTGCTGTTAGAAGAAGTGTGTATTCACACAGAGTGTGCATTTATCGTAACCTGACACAGGAAAAACTGCTACCTTGTACAGCAGTGCCCAGGTTCCAGCGCAGTTTGAAAGCATCTCTCTTCCACAGCAGCTCTCAGAGCCAAGCTCTCCAGCCCCGGCTGCAGCACACCTGACCAGCTCTCACAGCTGCTTCCAATCCCCAGCTCAGAACACAGGTGGAGCTTGAGGCACTACAGCAAAACTATTTCAAACACTCCAACCTGTGTGGGTTTCAAACACTGCCACTGGTCCCAGAGATGGCTGTTAAAAGTATTAAGGACTGGCAAAAGGCTCTTGAAGGAACAAGGAAGCACATTCACCTTAGAGGGCTATTTTTCACTCTCCATATTGTTCAATCAAAACAAAAACCCCCAAGTCTCAAGGTGTAATAAGCATTACACAGAGGAAAAGAAGAAGATATGAGAGCTTAATTCCAAGCTACTGTGAGATGACTTCATACCAAACTAAGCAAAACAGAGCAATCTCCATGGAAGGCCAGAGTTTATCACAGGTTGTGGCTTGGCCCAGTTGGCTGACATTTTAACTCTCCATCTGAGCCTGAAACTTGGCAGATGACACAAGTTTTTTTCTCTCCTCTGTGAGGTATCCCATTTTCTTCCTGAGCATTCAAACAACTGGGCCTAAAGATCACTTCTGCTGTATGGACATGAACTGATCCAACAAGATAAATTCTAGAAACAAACAAAAAGTTTCAAATTAAAAGCATGATATGAAAACAGTACTAAAGCTGACTCACCATTAACGTTCTCCTCACAGAAAAGTTGTTTCCTGCACCAGCACAGGTGCAAAGCGAGGCACTGCAGAGGCACTGCACGAGAAGAAAAAGAAGCCCCTGAGCTGGATTTAAAGAGGACTCCTGAGCCCAGGTGGGGCTCATCAGGGCAATCAGGGCGCTCAGGCTCCGCCCTTTGCAAACTGTTAGCAGGGCTTGGGAAAGCAGGTGTGAAACACGGGCTGAGCCCCACCTTCAGCTCTCCCCTCACAGCTTCCCACTACCCCCAGTTTTAAAACATTTTCTGCCTCTTTTTTCCAACAGCCTTGCAATTATGACCAGTTTTGTAGGCATTGTTTTAAGCCTGATGCTAACACATGAATTTGATGCTGAACACAGAATCAGTTTTAAAAAAAAAGTGGGAAGATGGAAAATACCTCTTTGACAATGAAGTGCATCCCACATCAATGGATGTGGGAAAAGTCTCCCAACATTTTTCTGTCCTTTGGAACCATTCAAGTCATGAGACTTTCACCAAATCCCTTCTCAAAGTGTTTCCTGATAGCCAATTTCTTTTTTTTTTTTTTTTTGCTCAATTTCATAAAGGATGAATTTAGTCATAATAATACACTCTTCAGCCATCCTCTCTCTTCTTAATATGTGGACCTTTGCAGTATGCTAGACAGTTCACATATCCTCTTTAGTCATTGTTTCCTCATTCAGATATTTCTTTTGGAAAATAAACTTGGCAGAGAGCAGAAGACAGCTCTATTACCATCAAGCCTCCAGTGACTGCAACTGGAAAAAGAAAAGCTCCTTAGTTAAGTATTTCAATGTGCAAATAATACATTCTGGAGTTAACAGCAATCCCCAGAGTGGTGATTCTCAGAAGCTCTGTACGTGGAAATCTCACTCCAGAACAGAGAAGGAGCTTTAACCAGCTTAGGAATTCAGGAGGAAGATAGTGTTTTCTCATAACTAAAGCACGAAGTGGATTATCTGAAGCTTCTTCTGGCTTGGACATCCAACTACTGTGTGGTCTCCTATGCCTTTGTTTCCCCATCAAATGTATTTATGGGAATTTGGCTTCTTTTTTTCCCTCTTAGTCTTTCTTATGAGTCTCAGATTTCAACCATGGGGCAAGCAAAAGTTTGGGGGAAAAAGGATAGCAGAAAGTTCAAAATGCCTTGAGCACTAAAAGCATCAACTCATGCATCACATATACAGTTCAAATACTGAAGGAATGCCATCATTCTCACTTGATGAGGAAGAAGCAAAACACTTCCCAAACTCATGGAAGAAGGTCTGTCAAAAGTCAGCAGGGAGGTGCTAATATTCCAGTGTTGAATGGGAAGTAAACAGGAGAATGAAAACCTGGCAAATGATGCAATGGACTGTTACCTTTCTCTCCGTCCAGCACACGAGCACTGGTGTAAGCAGTAGCTGGGCTGTGAGTGGAGTACCTCATTTGGAATCACTCCTGGTGCAAATTTCAGCAGCACTGTGCTAGGCTGGTGTGACACCGACAGACTGGCTTAGAGGAGATGAGAACCAGCATTTAGTTCCCCTAATGACTAAACATCTCCAGCAACCACAACCCTTACCAGAACCTAAACCCCAGGGTAAATTTTGTACTGAGTTTGCAGTACCCATCCCTGCTCATTCATCACTCATTACAGATGGGGTGTCTACCAACCACCTCAGTCAGAATCACTACAGAAAACCAGCTGCAGGGTTTTTGTCATGACACAAATTACACAGTGAGATCTGGATGAACTGCAAGAAATTGCAGCTGGATTTTCAAAGCTGCATGGGAAGAAAAAAGAACAACTTTCTGTAAGCCAAAGGGAGATTTCCCCACTCTCTATTTTCCAGGGCTAAAAAACTAGAATAGAAACTAGTTTTGACCACAATGAACCTCATGAGATAAAGGCATGGGGTCATGCCATCCACTGCCTCCAGTCTGCTTCTTGAGCTCCTGCTCCTGGTGTTTCACAGCTGAACATAGGTGCCAAAATGTTTTTCAGGAACTGAGAACTCTATGCCAGAACTGAGTAAGGCAAATTTACCACCCAGAGGAGATGGTCCTTGCTTGAGAGAGTATTTCAGAAAAGGGAATTTTTCCTTGACTGCTTCAGCTCGCAAAGAGTTTTGGTTCAGCCAATCTTTTCTAAGCCCACACTTGTTTGATTAGAGCCGTGTAAGGAAACCGGGCAAATCCATACCTCATGTCCTTACTGACAGCCTTTGTGTGAGTTAAAACAGCACAGTGCACGTAATCTGAGTTCCTCTGCAGGGTATTTCCTATCGCTACTGAACCATCTAATGCCATGCAATGAGAGCTGAGCTGGAGCCACGTGCTCAGTACCATCTCCAAACCACACAACAGTGACTCTTTTTCCTGTGTTATTTTACTACCTTTTTTACTGCACCCTGTAAGAGACTAGGCTTCATTTTGCAGGAGTACACAATTATAAGGATGAACTGGACAAAACTCTCTAGTCTTTCTCTGTTCAGTTCATAAACTATCATGTGAAAACTTAGGAAAAATTGCCTTCTCTACTAAAAGGACTTTCAAGTTTAATTCAACATTTCTGTTGACCAGCCTGAAACTCAATAGCAGCCCACTATGAACAACAATTGTAACACCTCTGCCCACACTACATCTGTCAAAAATATTATTATCCCATAAGTTTATGTTTATACTCAATTATTTATACAAAAAGAAGAAAAACCACGAAGAGTGTCCCTCACCTTTTGGTAGATTTACAACGGGAAACTGAGTTCATTCTTCAAAGTTATGCGTAGGAAGAAACTCATTTGTCTCTGCACTGAAATGAAAGCTCACATGAATACCAGTCTAATCAATCATGCCTCCTGTATTTATCTAGTTTGGTATGGTTTGTGTTTGTGTGATATTCATTTTATTATAAAGAATTCAGTCTCCTATGTGTAGTCAAAACCAGCTCATCAATGCACAGAACAATCAATAGCTTGTGTAAAGAGGCAGCAATGTTATTACTGCTCAGTGACCAGTAACACTGAGTGAACAAGGGGCAGATTCCTACAAATTCCTCCATGAAACTACTTAGATTTACAAATATGAAAGTACAGTGGTAAGATCTTCTGAACTGGTAAGTCAGAGAGTTTGCTGAAATTAGTCCAGTTCATAGTATGGGGGTTCTTGGCACACAGAACAGACCACGAGTTTTCTATACACACCTCCCTGTCCTACTATATGCATAAAAGATGCTGTAATATGTCATCAGTACTAAAGGACTATTATATGAATTTTATATAAACATATTTCTACTACCATTAGTAGAACTACGACAGCAGAAAACAAGCATAACAAAGATAAATCAAGTGCCATATGGACATATGAAATTGCAATGAAAATCAGCCCCTCCATCTAGACAAGATAACTGACTCATCCGTAAAGACATTATGTACCGAAAGTAATAATTTTAATGAAGAGAGGAGGAATAAGCCTTTACATTAGAACTGAAAACAAACAGTAGTGAAAGCAGTAAATTGAGCCAATAAAGTCCAGCAAAAACATGAATCATCCAACCCAACAGAAAATATTTGAGAAATACTGAGTGGGAACATGCCACAGAGACCAAGATGAGACAAAGTAAACATGTCATGTAGAACAGATGCTGCAAAACAAGCACAATGGCAAAAATAATTATATGTTAATCAAAGTCTCAAGAGAAAAAAGAAATCAATATATTGGCAAGCATCGAAGCAACTGCATCTGGTTTTGAACAACAGAATTTGCAAAAACCCCACCTGCAAATCCAGCCATGGAGGAGATGCAGGTACAGCATACACCAATCCCATACAGATATCTCTAGCTTGCTAACTGATAGTGTTTAACACAGTTAAGTATCTGAATTCATGAATGAAAATATCCATCTATTCATAAATAATTTCCAGGTACATCATTTCTGCCAATCTTTATATCAGAAGGGGAGTGATGAACTTCATCCTACCACTCTAAACTTCCTAATTAAGAAAACCAAAGTTAGCTGCCTGGACCACGGTCAGTCTTCACTCTTCATGTGTTGGAAGAGGTTAGCAATGTTAAACATGCACAACCAAGGGAAAATTCTTGTCCAGTAATAGATGAGACCTAATCCATGAAGCCTGAGTAGTACATATTTAAGTCAGGAATTACCACTCAACATGAGTAATGCCTCCAAAAATGGAATCTCATTAGAGAAAAGCACTAGAGCAGTGCAAAATATTCCCAGTTCAGTTAAAGATGTTAACAATGGTATATATAAATATGAAATTTCAGAGAGTCTGAAATTTAAAAACACATTCAGGTGGTTATAGTGATCTATCACCTATAGTTGTCTACAATTATGAAACACAGAGAAAACAAAATTGTAGTTCAGCAGGGCATAACTCAGTTTATTTTGTTCCTGGAATCAGAAATTGGACTAGCCTTTAACATTGATGCAAAATTAGAATTTTAACCTGAGGGAAATAAATTCTCATTTTGACAATTCTCTTGTAATGATTATGCACCCTAAACTACAAATAACAAAGTCAAAGTTCCCACAAACAGAAATACAGAAGACTGAGGTCTGACCCCTACCACCTGAGAGCCTGAAAAATAATTTCCTTCCTAAAACTGATTAATTTTTACAAGAAACAATAATGAGAGAGTTGTGATCAAGCAGAAGCAGAATATACACAGTAGACAATTCCCACCAGGAATTAATGTTCCTCAGAAAGTAGAAGGAATTTTTTATTTCCTATTTTTTCTGCTATTAGAATTCAGCCTTCCTCTCTTTTTCAGAAATCATAGGAAAATGGCTTTTGCTCAGCTTTACATTCAGCATGGCAAAGGTTCAGACAATAAATGCAGAGAGTAAGTCTCAGGGTAAGTCTCAGAGTAAGTACACAGCAAAAGACAACTATGGATGGCTGGGGAGGAGGGGGAAAGGCTGGGCCAAACATAGCAAGTTTAAAGGCTGATTCTGACCTCTACCCATAATGGATTTTGAATACTAATAAGGGTGAAGCTAAGCAATGCACACAGCTGGAGAAAACAGCATCATGTGACAATGCTTATGCTCTCTCCACATACATGTGCTTATAGGCACACATACCAACATCTTTAGAGAAAGCATTCATGTGAACAGGATTTCATTACTGGTCCAAGCCATTTTTAGCCAAATTTTCTCAATATTAAAAAAAAAAAATAAAAATAAGAAACAGTCAGAAAGCTGCAAATCTGTCAGAGAAACCTGTAAAAAACTAGAATCAATCTAGTAAAACAGCAAACTTTGATGTCTTCAAGTGCTTTGCTGAATTAAGGTGGAAGAAAATGTTTATGAAGCTTTTGGCTCTATTCTGCTACTTTTAAATGTTGTACTTGCAACTGACTGGCATTTGAAACACCAGATTCCTATTCACACATAATATTATAAGTCACCTGGTAAAACACAAATAAAACTAATTAAATGCCATAGCTAATTTATTTAGTCACTTCTTGCAAGCTAAATGAAAGAACATATCTAATGTATGAACATGTACATGAAAAGTCATCCCTCTGCAATAAAACATTTTTTTTAACCTCCTGAGCTGGACCCAGCTGCTTTTCATACATCTATAACAAAATTTGTGCCAAATGAACTGCTTATATATTTTTCTAAACAAGCCCCACTTTAGTTTTTCCAATCAGTCCAGACAGATGGCAAGTAAAGAAAACACTTTAGTGTCAATCTGGTGGAGACCGTCACTGAAGTAATTTTGCCAAGAAAAAACAGACTAAACATTAATGAGGCCAAATAGAGAAGCTTGTTTTACAGGCTGGAGGTACTAGATTTCTCTGGACTTACAGAAATTCTATAGTAGCTTTAAAGTCCTTGTAAGGAAACACTTCTCCACTTTCCTGCAGGATGCAGCAATTGTATTGTAATTGGGGTAGCAATGTTCAGTCCACACCAGCAAGAATGGGTATTACATTTCTAAAAACATTGCCAAGGAAGTGTTTATTTTCTTTTTTTTTCCTCTTGATGTACACAAAAGTTTTTGCACCCTTGCAATGATTATATTTTCCACTACAAAGAATGAACATTGTGGAATTTGCCTGTGATGTTACCAAGTAAGTCACTCCTTCTGAAAGCCTTTACTGTTCAGCTTTTGAACACTATCTGAAATAATACCACATCAGTGCACAAGTATCAACTCCAGCCTAATCTCTCTTACACCTGCTTTTGTGCATGCATCTAATAATGCCAAGAAAAAGGAAAGAAGATTAAGGAAGATCCAAAATAAAAACTCCCCTTGACGAGGTGCTTGTTTTGCCTTGTCAAGACACTATAAGATTTTAGCCTACTATTCAAGTTTGCATTATCTAGTATGCCTTGCACCTGAGATGCAATTCCCTCCAACTGCAGCACTTTCATTGCTTATCACATGCTAAGACCTGACCAGATACTATAATCACCAAAGCAAAATTGGCCTGAGTGCAGCATAAAAATCCATGATTGCCTTAGGAGGCTTCAGACAGGTTGGTTACATCCTTGGCATCCAGGCCTCCTCAGCAATGAAAGGATCAGTTAAGCAAGAGGTACAGAGCACATAATACAGGCTTTAAAATAGTCACATCACTTTAAAAATTCATCACAGGAAAACTGCCATCAGTTCTCTTTATGTCCCAAACTTGGGGCTTTTTGTAGAAAACAATTTCTTAAGATGCTCAGACACTGTTTTTATTGGTAAGTTTGAGATTCTCTTTCCTATGAAGGGAAAGGGCCGCTTGATAATTTGTAATTCTGTTTTTAACGCATCTAAACTCCATGAGAAAAGAAGAAGCACAAAGAGATATGCACTATTCACATTAGCATTTCCTTCATCGGTAACTGGTGCAGTTGCTCTTGTGTGAGGAGAGACATGTAAAGTATTTTGAACTATCAAGGCAGAATTTTATTGAGCAGTTTCCAAAGGTCAGGAAGATCCAAAGGTAAAATGGGCTCACTATATTACATTTCTCACAGCTGTCACCTTTCATTCTTCAGCACTTCTTTTGTAATGCTCTTTCCTCATCTTATCTTTTGCAATACAATGGCTTGTAAGCATTTTCCAACAGTAGCTAGCCATTTGAGGATGAATTGCCAGGTTTCCTTTCCTCTTCTCTACGTCTTAAGCAGTGGTCCAGCCTTTAAGGAAGACAGCATGTTGGATGGGAAACATCTGGACAAACTGCTGTGTGAGCTGCACTGTGGAGATTGTGGCAACGTCTCGTAGCAGTGTAGCTCTTCAGAGAAGTCTTACCCTATTAATACTGAAAAATTATTTTGAACTCTAAAGAACCACGAACAGATTGAATTATTTGCCCTGACTAGCTCATTTTGGTGTTGGTTTGCCTTACTTCTCCACAAGAGTATTTAGTTTATCAGTGTATTCACCAGACACTGTAATTTCATGCCAAAGCAGATAAAAATCTAAAGAAAAGGATCTAAAGATACAGATACAGATATAGGGATGAGTTTAAAAGATATATCCAGAAGACAAAGCTTCAAAAGATGCTGTTAACTAGATTGCTTTGTGCTAAGGACATTCAGTAAACAGATTATCTCTAATAAGCTTATCCTGTATTAAAGCGCTAAGGAGTCGATGCTGTGATAAGAAAGTTTTCAAAGGCAATGAATTATAGACACACAATCTTATGCAGGGAGCAGAGCAAGCTTTCCCTTCTCCCACAGTGCTGCTCAGTGGCTCCCTGTGCACACTCTGAGTGCTGGTGAACACAGACACACCAGGTAAGTCATTCTGGGAAAAGCCAGCCAAATTAAGTATCAGAAAATTGTCAGGACAAGAAAAAAAATATCTCTGCTCTCAAAGCCACCTGTAGAATTTTCAGCACTTTCACAGAGGCATGGAAAGAGCAAACCCAGTGTAAACTTTGCCTGAGAGCAGACGTGTTTTCCTGCAGGTATTTCAGTCTGGAATAGTGACATAAGTGTTTCACCAAGAAACCCTCAGACATCAATAACCGTGTAAGGACAATGGCAATAACTGCAAAACTCATCCAAGAATTGCAATATTGTTTTCCTTTCACTACAATTTTAACATCAAGGAAATTAAATGACCAGGAGTAAAGGGGAAAAAATTACATGAACAGAAGTCGCCAAAAAGACCAAATCAGTGACATCTGTGGTATTTACAATAATTTTTTGAACTGGGAAATGCATTAAGACTTGTGTAAGCCACGAGCAAGCCTCTAATTTTCATAATGGAAGAGGTCACACTGTTTCTGGGGCTCTCAAGCATCCAGTTCGCAGAGAAGTCCCTCGATATACTGCATTTGAATTCTGAATACAGAACGCATCATCCAATTTGTTAAAAATGTTTCTACGACTGCAGTAACAAAGTCAGCATTGATACAACATCATTTGCTGCAAGCTTTAAGGAAATCATTCCACCACTTCCAGCACACACCAACGCATACTTGACTTATGAAAAGGTCAGGGAGCAAAGAAATTCTCAAACCAGTGAAAAACATGTGAAATAATCAGAAGGATGTCTAGCTAATAAAAGAAGATTACAAATGCTGAAAGAGCAGTAAACAGGCACAATAAAGAAAGGAGGCTGGTAAACAGTAAGATTTAGGAAAGTTGAGGCAATTATCCACTAAGAAGTAAATTCTTGAGTCATGTTACAAATCAGCATGTCCTACCAAATCTAAGTAGGAATGTGCCAATTAGCAGAGCAAACATTCCAGTTCTGAGAATATCTGCCTGCAGTGGCCTATCTCGGAAGGTGAAAACACCAGGTTCGAGCTGTGGACTCAGACAGTGCTACCAGGGCTCCAGCCAGTTTTCAGGGTATCTTTTCAGAGTCTGATTAGGCACACAGCTCTAATGATGGCTGAGAGACTGGCTGTCATGCAAAGTGGTAAAAAGCAGTCTAGTGTTTCCACAAGTTTTCACTATGTATTTTTCCACCCTCCAGAAAAAGCATGTTTGCTAAACACAAACCGTGTAACCTTGTTGTCGTGGATAATGCATTAATTATACAGTTCTACAATTAGCAGCTTTAACTTAAAAATAAAAAAAAGTTCACAGGTTTGCAGCCTGTCACAAGAAAAATCCACAAAGTGTTTCTTTCTGTTTACTTAATTTGCTTGTGAAGTTGCTGTGGAAAGAGAAAAATAATGATGCATAGAAAAAAAATCCTCCAGAGAATCCAGCCATTGATTAAAAAAATGTTAATTAGGAATGCCTTCAGAATGATATCTAATTTTGCATACAGGGAAAAAAGCATCTAAGAGAGAATTAAAGGCAAGTCCCATGATATAGATGCTTTGGTTTGGATTAAACTGCTAAAAGCCTCAGACTTTAAACACCATAGGACAAAAAAATACCCTACATATACCAAAGGGAGCATTAGCATTGTAGGGAAAAAACTGTATACAATGTGATAGTTTATAATTGCAAAGACAGTGGAAATAAAAAGTTTAATAAATCAGTTTTCCTCTAATGTTTTTGCCTTTAAGAGTTCTCTCCTTTTCAGCTAAGCCCTTATTTAAACTTCAACTGCAGTATAACAAATCTTTATTCTGCAAGCTTCACTGTCTGGCAAGTTGTTGGAGAATGAAATCTTGATCTATAAATTAACTCAGAATCTACAAATCTAAAAGTACAGCACATGCCCTCATGCATTTAAATCCCTTAGGTGGTAGGTCAGACCCAATTGTTTCCATCACACTCTTTACCCTGAGCACACCCGGGACCATATGAATCCCCTTCCCCACAAAGGGAATAGATCAATAAAGACTATCAAGATCCGCGAGCTGACTGATTACCCAGAGCGTAAGGGAAGGATGAACATGCTGACAAATACAGAAAGTAGATTCACATTTGTGAGTGCATGCAAAGGATCCATATGGGCAGATAAGTACAAGCTGAGAGTGTTTGAACAGATTCCACTGCTCTCCTGAACCTTACATGAACACAGGACTGCAACAAGAAGATTAATAGCCTCCTGCACACACTGGTTACCACACACCACATCATGCTGACAATCCATACACATTGCACAAGCGAAAAAGGAAATGGCTGATGTAGAAAACATTCCAAGGGTTTCATATTTGTGGAATTTCTCTTTTGCGTTAGGCAATTCCTTTATTTCAGTAATTCACAAAGAGGTTACACATGCATCCTGAAAGGGCAGACTCAGCCAAAACAAAATGCTCAAGTGAGCATCTTTATTTAGCATCACAGATATAAAAACATCTCCAACCATGCCAGCATATGCTCACTATCAAGGAGATATGCGCCCCAGATTTTTTTCTTCCTAAAAAGTGGGCAACATAGCCACAGAGGGGGCTGGCCAATGAAACTATGCATATATTTCCTCAACATGGGTTTCTGTGGAAATCCTATCAGCAACTCTGTCTGGTTTCTCACAGTGATTCATCATCATGCTGGCCCAGGAGGCCAGAATGATGTAAACTAATCTGGAACTTTCAAGGAAGCATGGAGAGCATTGGTACAAAGCTCTCATCAAATTTCATTTATTGGCTAACTCATTTAGACCCCTCCAAAATCTCCAATATAAACTTTACATTTTAGCACAGGTAAACGTTGCCTGCTGACCACTAACTACTGCCAAAATAGCAATTCCTGCCTCTGCTAATTCGCCTTTTGAGGGTATCAGTGGCCTTTGGGGAAGCAACCAAACAGAGATGCTAATATTGATTATGAAGCCTGGGAGCAGCCAAGCCAAGCCCTTGGAATCCAAATAGCCCAAAACTTTGAGCTTAGAAAAAGAATAAAAGTCAAATTTTATTTCCAGGTCCAGATCCTTCCTTTAGTGAGCTGAGCACAAACCAGATCCAACTGTCTTTTCTTTTACTAACAGCAGATCCTGCTGTAGCAGCAGAGCCCTGCTGAGAGAATAGTGAGGGTCCAGAATTTGTGCAAGTCTGCCTTTGAGCATTTGATTTCTCATAGTCATACAGTAACTTAGCAGATCTACAGGTAGGTATAAAAATTTCTCATTATGGCATTTAAGGAAGTGAGAAGAAAACTGTTAAGATAAAGGGCGCCTTTATCTGAGATGCATAGAAATAAAGTCCTTGCAGTTCAAGGGAAAGTAGCTGAAATACCCTTCTAAGGGGAAAAAAAAGTGGAAATCTTCAAACTCCATGTGCAAAAAT
Source organism: Callaeas wilsoni (assembly GCA_013398955.1). Lineage (NCBI taxonomy): Eukaryota > Metazoa > Chordata > Aves > Passeriformes > Callaeidae > Callaeas > Callaeas wilsoni. Next base: position 121,827 of record VWPU01014571.1, on the reverse strand, counting down.
GCCAAAACAGAAACATTTTGGGGTTAACTCTCGTATGCAGACACATTGTCAGTATTTTGGTTATATAAGGGAAGTTTCAGTGAAAGCTCAGCCAGTATAAAATTCTTCACTGCTGCCATAATGCCAATGATTTTCCAAGCATCCAAACTAAAAATACTTAATTCTTTTTTTTTTTTTCAAATTACCATTGCCCATTCTCTCTCACTGAGAGCTATGAAACAGAGGTCTAAGTCTCCAGATTCTGCTTCTAATTAGTTGTGGGCATAAAAAAATTTCATTTTGAACATATGACAACATTAGGGAGGAAGAGAGATCACATTCATAAAAACTCCAAATATGTTAATTTTTTTTTAAAAAAAACAAAACAGACATTAAAAATATCAGTAAGGAAGTTAAGAAGTTTAGAGTATGAAAACCAGACCCTTTTTTCCTCATTTAAGATCTTCAGATCTTCAAAGAATATTTTATAATGCTACTTGTGCTATAAATTCTTTTAATGGCCCTCATCACATGTGTTACCTCATCTATATTGTTATACCAGCAGAGACACATCCATAGCTTCCAGTAATCCCTGCACACCTTAGGACTGGATATGTTTAAGTAAGCAATTCTTCATGGTTTAAATATATGCATACAAAACAATCTTAAAACTCCTTCTTAATTCTGTATTAGTTCTTTCTCTTTAATTCATTCAGACATCTAAGAATAGCACAGGGGATAAAGAGATTCAAATGTATGCAAATGTATATATACATATTTACACAAATACAGCTGAGGTTGAATAGATGTGATCCAGCAGAATGGATAGGAAACAAAATATAGTTGCCAGCTTCCCCTACAGTAATAGTCCCCCATGGCACAGGAAAAACATGAACTGGTGCCATCATCTCCAAATTGTGAGCATTGTTTCTAGTGATATGACCCCAGAAATTCTTTTTTCAGTGCCAGGACACTCACTGCACTGATATCAGTATCAAGTTTTACGTTATTTAAGGAATTACTTGTCTTTTAGAAGAAAAATGAAACATTAAATTTTTTAAGTGGCGTGATTTTACAGTATTGCTCGTTAAGTTCATTCTTTTGGTTGCCAGGGGGACAAGGTACACCAGCTAAGAGCACAGCTTGGTAATTCCAAGTCTTGGAATTACCAAGACTTGATCATGGCTTACATGATGTCCTGCTAGCAGAGGAAAGATGCAGTTCAGGACTTGTCTAATACTTAGGGGAAGACACCACTGCTCTCACTCTGTGAAAATCCCACACACATCTGCCATAGGCTTACTTGCTGGCACCCTTCACAACACCAGCAGCTTTGTTTTGTTTTCTTCTGCATCTCATTCTTTTACTGCTGCTTTTCTTCTTTACCACTCTCATTATGCTTCTAAAGCCATTCTGAAATCATTCTGGAGACAAAATGATTCAGATATGGTCTTTTTTTTTTTTTAATTTCTAAATTGGTTACCTAAACAGCAGACAAAAGCCATTGCCTCTAAGATCCATTGCTTTATGGAGTATGTTATGCAGTGTAGATCATCTCAGATACATATGAGAAATCTTCTCACAGGATTGGTTCATGACTGTTGAGACTCATGTGCCAATAAGCAAAATAAAGGAAATGCCAAACCACTTGCTGCTCAGTAATTTTTAAATGAAAAACCATGATTGAAAGGAGGATAAATATTTGCATCCTCTGTTCTCACCATTCCCCTGCTTACCTTCTCCCAAACCTCAGCAAATTTTTCACAAGCAGAAACAGCAGTGGTGCTAATTCTGTGAGCATGAACACACTGAGTCAGCAAAACGTAGTACAAAACCTCTTTCTTCTCCATGTTGTTTAGAATCAAACAAAGGAGAAGGAGGCACGTGTCCTTTCCAAAGGACACCTTCTGTTAGCAGTAAACAGTGCTCTTAATATTAAACAAAGCTACTTAAAAGCCAAAAGAAGTAACTGTTTACATACTTCTCAGCAAAGAGGTAGAAGCATGAGGCAAAAAGATGCCATTCCCCCTTTCCCAGAAACAGATCTTGCTCTTCCTGCCCTTTGCCAGCCAAGCCCACAGGTCTCTGCTGCTGGCTCTCGTCACACACTGGAACGAAGTATGGCAGATGAAAGGAGGTCACTGGTGTGACTTTCCGGGACACTGCAGGACTGCTCTGGCCCTGAGGAGTCTGTCCACAGGCCAGGACTCACTAACGGGACCCAGCTTTGCCTGAAGCACTTGTACACAACCCTTTGGCCACCTCAGGCAGCTGCTCAAAACCCCGCAGGCTCTGGGGCACTGAGGCAATGGTGCCTCTCACAGGGCCAGCAGCAGCACCCTCGCGTTTTCTCTGCTGGGATAACTGTGACTTTACAAAGTGTCATTTTGTGTTACAAAAGGGCTTTAGAGTGGGTAGACTGCCTGGGCACATGGTGAACTCTAGAACCCATCCTTGCTATTAGAAAGCACAGGGTCATCAGTAAACACACACAAAAAGTACGGGAAATTTGAGGAAAAGGACGCTACAAGACTGTGTGCTGAAACTGGAAAAATTGTAAAATCATTCCTTAAACTGCGTTTTTCAAAGAAGCCAACAAACAGCTTTGCTCTGCCTTCAACATACCTTCTAACAGGCCTGCTCAGTGGCAAAGAGAAGCTGCTTTTAATTACATGACTCCAGAGCTTTGCTGCCCCATGAGAAACAACACCAATTGCTTTTCAAACCTATGAAAGGAAATTGAGGCAGGAGTCACCTTCCCCCACAAGTCCCACCTCAAATTCCTGCAAGTGGGAAACGAAGTAAAGCATTAAGGAACTTAAATTATATTGAAAAGTTGAAATGAAAAAAAAAAAAATGAAGTGACCATGAAATGGTAAGTTCAAGATCCCTGGTGAAATGAGGAGGACACACAGCAAGCTCCCTGTCCTGGACTTCAGGAGAGCAAACTTCACACTCTTCAGAGACCAGTCTAGTAAGAGTAACATGGAAAAAAGCCCTGAAGGGAAGCCAGAGGCCAAAAAAAGCTGGTTAATATTCAAGAATCACCTCTTCCAAACTCAGGAGGCAGCATCCCAACAAAGAGGAAGTCAGGTAAAAATGCCAGGTCTGTGTGGATGAACAAGGAGCTCCTGGAGAAACTCAAACACAAAAAGGAAGCCTGCAGAGAGTGGAAACAAGGACAGGTGGCCTGGTAGGAATACAAAGAAATTGTTCAAGCAGCCAGGGACTTGTAAAAAATATTACACTCAGTAAGTACTTCTTGTGAGCTCCAAAACACCAGAGAGCCATCATCGAGATTCCACCAGAAATGCAGTTTAGAATTACATGGAAGATTAATATTTATTGTGAATCCTGTTTTGACAAAAACATCTTTCCATGTTCTCTAATCCTTTTTACAGTCCCCTAGCACATGTCCTGACAACCTTTGGGGCACACTAGAGCATGAGCATTTACCACTGTTACAATGCCACTTTATAGCTCCCTGTTTTGACTGCAAATACAATTTTGTTGGTGCTGCATGAGCTGCATTTTAAGGCTACAGATTTCTGAGTACTGGCACATACTTAATCACATGTTAAATCAGACAGTTGCATGCTCCTATCTGTGCCACAGAAGATTCTAATCTTTCTTGGATAGGTAACAGTTTTATCTGACAAATATTTTCAGAGCACAGCAGCTGAGCTACCATTTATTACCATTTCCCAAGAAGGATTTGACCTTAGGACCTCATGACCTTCTGTAGCAAGTACTATTTCCACACATACTGCTTCAGTCATGAAGAGTGTAACAGAACTGACTTTTCTAAGAGAAATTTACCTTGCAATGTTTCCAAAATCGTGGAAATGCTATTAGAAGATATAGCTGTCAATTTGAAATCAGTGTACTTAAGATGTCAGTTATAGTTACTATAGTACTATATGTTTTCATTTAGTTCAAAGCACAAGTATACGCAATAATTTTCAAGGAATAGAAAAGCATCCAAGGAATCAAAAAGCAGGTATTAAAGTGAAGTGTACTACTGCTGGAGCAAGAGGAGTGGGAATCAGGAACATATCAGCTTTGATTTTCAGTGGAGTTTTTATCACTGCAGTACCAATGACCTTGCTGACAGAGAAGAGTAGTTCTGAGGCATTACTACATACACAACAATCCAGGTTAGACTTGCTGTGAGACACAAGTTACTTACATGGAAAATCCAACATTTCATCTCTCTCCCTCAGTTTCCTCAGCTGTGAAGCCGGCAAAATAGGTATTTACTTTCTTATCTATCTCCAGAATGTGTTCAGTAATGCTAAAAAAAGGAAAATGTCATGAGTTTTAGCAAAGAGAAACTACTTAATTCCTCTTTCCCTGACAGATAACTCTACCCAGTTCTGACCCTCGCACTTCTGTCTCCTTACTCATTCACTGAAATCCCACCAGATTACATTTTAGAATAGTTTATATTTCAACTGGATATTATAAACATTTTATTATTGTCACCCAGTAGCAATAATCTCTTGTGCTGGATTTCTAGTGTCTGTATGGCATTTTCTGAAATAATACATAACTGCTTTTCAGGTGTAAAGTGTCTACCTCCTGCTCTTTGAGGCCAGAACTTGTAATTCCTGGGCAGAAGTCCCACTGGAAGATCTTGCATTTCCTACATATGTCAGTTGGTTGATACCAGCTCTCATGTTGGGAATTAATAGTGCACTGAGTCTGCTGGGCCTGAACTCTTCACTGAGCAATATAAAGCACCACTGCAGGTTCAGTTCCGCAATTTCCTGTACGTCCTAAGTGCATCTGGGCCCCAATTATATCATGAACTATCTCTTTTCTAGTCTGAGTTTGTTTTGGAGTTTTTTTACACCTAGAGTTACAGCCTTAGTAAGTACAAGTTGGTGCAGATAATCAAGTCAGTGAAAATATCAATAAAAATATAACTCAAACATTAGCGCTTTTTTTTTATGTTTTGTAAAAAGAAAAATCTTCAGCCAGAGATAGGCAGTTAGATCATTATTAACGAATATCAGCTAGTCAAACCACTTCTTGTTCATATACTATTTGTTCCTTGTTTTTGAGGGAGAGACAACAGGGTATTATTTTTACATTTCATATAAATGTTCCCTGAACAAGGGTGGAAGCTTTGAGTCACTTTTCATTCCTGATAAATTCAAAAGGCAGCACAGCACCTGACTGACGAGCTCAACAAGCCTGTTTTCCAGAGATACAATTAAATGGTGTTGAAAAATCCCATCAGTAGGAATTACTAGGAACTTTGGATTTTGGAGTTCTTGAGTTTGATCCAAAGACTGTCCTTGACTTATATAACATTTACAATGGATTCCTCATGAAGACTATGAACAAGGATTCGGGAACCCAAATTTAAACATCCCTGCTCTTTAAAGTTTTGGGCTTAATCTTTCCCTTAATCCATTTCTCTTTGCTTACAGAGCTGGTGTGAAAACCTTATGGCATGTCTACACTATAGAATGCAGAAATCCCTGCACCAGCTGGTGTGAGTACCCAGCATAGCACCACGCTGAGCCATTAGCCTGGGTCCTGGGAGTAGTATAGATATATTAGCATGGCATTACGCCCAGGCTAATGAGCTCAGGCTAGCTCTGCATTATACTGCTTTGATCCAGAACCAGCTCCTCCGCAGCTCACACAGCCCCTCACGGCACAGCGCGCGCTCCGCTCTGCACCGCTGAATGTTATCTGCTCCACACATCACAGGCCTGCTCCTGCAGACCCACTGCTGTCTGAGTGCCGTGGCTGTCTGAATTCTAAACACTCCACTATGCAAAAATGTCTGCTCCTAAACTGAAACTTATTTATCTATCCACACACTGCAATCTACAAATAAACAGAGCACCTGCATCTCGCCGCATTTCCTATTCAATACTGACTACATCACGTGCTTATTTTGTAACTGAAACATGGAGTTTTAAATGAATCCCAGTAGTCATCTGTTAGCTCTTTTTCCTTTAGTTTCATGTGGAGACGAAAGAATTCTGCATTTTAGTTTCATCACCCAGGTCTAAACCCTGCTTCTTAAACCAAAACGTACGTATTCTCTCTCTGTTGGCAGAAGCTCATCTCTTGAATAGAAGAGAGAAGATCACTGAAATAGAAAAAATGTCATTGGCAAGACAGGTTGACTGACAGCCATTGCAATTAACTAAAAGATTTCAACTGCAATGTATTTCTGTGTCATGGGCAACAGTAATGATTAGGGGACGTGCACATATATGAATGTAACTGTATTTGTTACTTAGCAGTTATACCATGCCATCACTCTTAAGAGATTTCTTTCTTCCTGCTTACCTATTCCAAACAACCAAACATATGTCTTTGATCTGCCTGAAAGGAGAAATATCTTACCAAGGGTATGCGCACATGAATAGCTAAGTAAAGCTCCTGACACAGCAGAATGCATCTGCACACACCTAAGACAAAGGCTAAATGCTGAAATGGAACAATCAGAGTAAAAAACAGTGAAAGGAGCAAACTTGTAATTACCAACACGAGCAACATCCTTTCCTTATCAATCCTCAGGCATGCTTATATTAAGCCATAAAGGGTTAGACAATTCTGGAGGGATAGTCTTTCAGGGGTTTTTGTTTAATGCTTTGGAGCTAAATCATGCTTTCCTTTCCCAGGGGTGCAGGAGACAAAGAAGAGGCCAGATGGAGCCCTCTTCCCCTCCCCAGCACACCTGGGCAGAGGCCAGTCTGAGCGCAGTGCCCAGGGGAGTGCGCGGCGCTCTGGCAGCGCGGGCAGCAGCTCCTGTTGGCTCTCCCTCACCCACAGGCGGGGATGGCGGCGGCAGCAGATGTTCCCTGTACTGCTCGGCCCCGCGTCAGGGCACCTCCGCCCTCGCTGCGGCGCTTCGCCCGTCCAAGGGCCACAAGCCATCCCCTCGGAAGCGCTGACATCGCTGCCTGCTGCGGGCAGCCGCTATCCGGCTGCATCTCCAGAGCCAGTGCTGCCTCCAGGCACAAACACCGAGCCACGGCAGAGGCAGGCGGGCTGTGCCAAGGGAGGACAATAACCTGGGCTCCCGAAGCAGCAGCGGCTGCTGCCTGCGTGCTGCCCACGATGGGCTGCAGGTTCCCAGCAGGACCCTTCGGAGGTGCAGCCAGCAGCTGCGAGCACTTCAGAGGCACGCCCTGTGAGACAGGGACAGCACTTGCAAGGGAAACACACGAGACGAGCTTCCAGGGCTGCGAAACAGCTCCCCGGAGTCCTAATAAACAAACCAATTTAGGTTTATTCTGCTCCACAGCGCAGCTGCAGAAGCGGCAGCGCACCGCAGGGCTGACAGGAGCGAAAGGGACTCGGCTGGGGGTGCGACACCCCCCTCCCACCACAGCCTGGCTGCAGTGACAGACGTGACAAAGGCGAAGCTCCCTGGCTCCCGGCACTCGCACTCGTGATGGGGCACACGCGAGGGATCATACACGGGAGCGAACAACGCGGGTAAAGGGTCGAACCACATCAGTGAGACCATCCTGAAGCACAGCAACAGGGGCTGCCCTTGGCAGGAGCGCACAGAACACGGCACTGCCCAGAGCGGGCGGGAGCAGCAGCCACTATGGCACATCCATGGCACTTCAAGGCGACACACCTGCTCCCCAGGCACAGCCAGCCACACCCAGTGCCTGCCACCGCGAGCCCTGGCGACCCCTGAGGCCCTTCAGGACCACCAGAAACACTGTGGCCAAAGCACAAATGTGATCAGCTCTCAGGAGGAGAAAGTTTCTTACACCAATCAGCTGCGACCTGACTTACGAAGAAACACAAATACGGAGAAAAATAAAGGAAAAGGTAGAAAGGGCTACAATATTTTATGTCACTGACTGTATTTTCTCATTTTGTTTTGTTTTCATGGCACATAACAGAGATACTACTTTAAGCCTAAAAGAGAATCTCAGAGTCAGTGCTGGCTGTAAGAGAATAAAGACACCCTGTAACTCTGCCCTCATTTTAGCACTGATTTCACTAACCACATTATTCTCAGCACGGTAAAGTGGCTGAGGCCAAGTTACTTGGTGCAACTAGTCTCTCTGTTGCAGAAGAGGCTACAGCTACTCTCCAGATTCTTTTTCTTTCTCATGGGAGTACTTCAGGAGCACAGTATTTTACATCTAAAGCAGAGCAGGGCTAATATATATTTTTCCTTGGGAGAAAAAATCCTGTGACAGTCACTGCAGTGTGCACCAGCAAGAACCAGCACCTCACACCAGAGCTATAAAATGCCCACCTGTACCTCCTGTGCTGCAGCATGGGCAAAGTCTGGAGGGCAGCCACCCCAGGGCTTTCACAAAGACCCTGTTTGACTGTTCATTCCTCTAGAGAGGATGGGGATGTTCCATAGGCGCTTTCAAGGACAACTAAACCTAAAGTATGAAACACATCACAGGAGAACCTGGGAGGGAGCAACAGATCTCCAGATTGACACAAGCTGGAAAGAGCTTCCAAGTGTATGGCAATTTGCTCAATCCTCTCCCGTTGTATTCAACTATTTTCTTCACACTGCTACAGCAGGAATTTCACCTATATGGAGCTCATTACAGGTTTTGTATGGGTATACTTAATCCCCTTCTTTCCTTTCTACTCCTGAAACCTTCCCACCTTTAACAAAAGCTTAGCATCTGTCTAGCCTTTCTGTTCTGTGCAGACACTAAGGGCAGGAGCCCAGCACACTGCACTGCACCTCTCAGGTGTCACCCACACAACCACCCCACTGCCTCCATTCCTACACGGCTCCGAGGCTGCAGCCCTGCTGAAGGTGAGCGAACCCCACTGCTGCCAGCCACAGCTCCTCACGCTCTGCACCTTTATCTGGGCCTGTGCTCGCTGAAAGGAGTCGGTCAGAGTCAACCAACCCATCAGCATTTCTGAAGGCTGCCCCCAGCCAGTGGCTAAACCAGTCCCCATGAAAGGAGCTGCTGATGTGCAATTTGCAGAGGAGGAAACAATCTCAGAAGCAGTGTGTTGTGGGACAGACCTCTGCCCACTCTACCAAATCACATGCCACCTTCATATGCACAATGCAAGAGCACATTTCACTGTTAAGAGGTTTTTGAGGAAGGAGACTAACATATAAAGAAGATAAAATTCTGCCCACTCACTGTTCACTGAGAAGGGCTTTGTCCATTTCTGTGATTACTTATCAAAATTCAAAATAAATCTGTTTTCTCAGTGGTAACAGCATCATCATCATCATTTCCTTTCCCCCTTCCCAAAAACCCTTAATAGCAAAGGTATTTCACAGGCAAACATTTCTTTTTTAAAGGCAGAGCTCATCTTATTTTAGAATCTAGCATCTATGCCAAGACTTCACACTGTGCTGAATGCATTACAACATCTACCAAAAGTGCAAAATACATTTTAAAAATGGTCAGGCAATACACTGAATAGTTGTGGTTTCTGAACACTTGCCAGTTTTAGTTAGAGAAGGTTTTTTTACCCTGTGCAACTTATGGGCACATTGAGAAAGATATGTGTAAAGCATTCTTGCAATCTACTATATCACAGCAAGGAGATTTGAAAATGCTTTTGTTCACTGAAGGACAACACATCCACAACTACCCCTGTACTTTCCTGCCCCATCACGTGGTGTTACTCCTTTCCAACATGAAATATCATATAATGAAATTACCTTCGGCAGTTACAAACACCAAGGTGTAGAATACAAGTATCTGGTTATTTGTGAATAGGATGCTGTGACAACCAGGGTAAAAGTTACTCAATTTTTATTAATTTTAAAACCAAAATAAGTCTGCCCCTCAAAAAAAATAGTAGGAATCACAAGGTGCAAAATCTTAGCCTATGATGAGTCAGATTAATCAATGGCTTCCTTGCTAGAACTGCTTGTGAGTACAGTACTGCAAGAACCAACCAGACAGAGGATGCAGGAGTCAGGACTCATACCCAGCTCTCCTATGAAAACATGATCTGAACCTTTGCCCAATATCAGCATAATCCTCATTGGAGTTTGCAAATAGGTTGGGATGATTCTTTTCCCATTACACTTTAGTTATGGGCACTTCTGGGGAAAAAAGAGCAGAGGGAAAGGCCAGCAAACCAGCAGGCAGCCTTTGTGAAAGAGACTGAAACAGGATCAGGGTTCTCCCTAAGGAGATGGAAATAGCTGCAGATGAGTCGAGTAAGAGAGAAATGTAGACAAAAGCAGAAGGCAGCTTAAAAGATTTTTAAAAGCCCAGCAGCAAGAACTACTGATTTCATTAAGCAGGTCAGAGATGACAGATCAGAGGGTGTGAAACCAGAGCTGGTTGGTCATTTTCTAAGTTGTTTTTCAAAAGAAAATGTCAATTAGTTGAAACCAAAGCTTTTGGCAGGAATATACACACTAAGTTTGTCTGGAACATTTTCTTGGGTACAAGATGGCATTTCTGATCAGAGAAATCACATCCCAAGAGCAGCCAACAGCCCTGTGACTAGGCCAGTGCCCTGGAATAGCACTCCGATCCCTGCACCAAAGGTGAGGGAATCCCAGGCTAACAGTGACCCTGGACAGTGAGCCTACCTGACCTCACACAGCACTCTGTGCATGTACCAGCCCAGAGAGCTTCATTCTGCACCCAAATTAATAAACCCACCTGCTCTTCTGATGCAGCTGGATCGTTTTCACAAAACAGACTCACACCAACCCTGTCTAGTGTCTCTGCACCTTCCAGGAGGAACTACCTAGAGTGTGTCTGTACCCAAGCCACTGCCATTGTCATGGGTGATCTACAGGTCTGGAAAAATCCACACATCTTAATATCACTAATGGTTTTGTTTAAATTTTGTCACTTCATTTTGAGATGTAACTAAAATGCAAATTATATTCATATATTCCCTTATCCACACAAAATTCATTAAAATCTATATAAACAAAAATTCCAAAGCTGAAGAAAACATTTTCTCATGACTGAAAAAGAAAACCAAGATGAGGTTTTACTTCATTTCCTCATTCAACATTTTGTTCAAACCCATATACTCGTGTGAATGCTTTGCAGGCACTGATTATACTAATTCTCTGTTCTCCCATGGAAAGATGTCCCATCTGAGCTGTACAAGTTAAAATGTAGTCCTTGGCCATGCCACAGATATGTTTTTATCTTCTCTGCATATCTTTATTTTCTCAGTGTTTTTCAATTTCTATTTTATCTTTCCTTCCAATTTTCCAGAGAGTTCTACTAACAAACCTTATGAAGTTCCTGTGAACAAGAGACAGACACTGTTCCTAGGAAGGAGGAGATTGCATGTTAGATCAGTTCCAAAAATGGCTCCAGGTGCATACAAACACCTCAGGAAACACTTGGTGTATGTATAGAGAACAAACACCTGCAGATTTCTACCTTAATTACTCAAAAGTGCCTGGATCCCATGATTCTCCAACAAGTAAAATTCCTGAGGAGTCATGTGCCCTGAGCTGATTTCAGGTCTTGGAACAATGACTGCATCAGCCACTTTCTTATGTATGGAAACGAATACAGCTACTAATTTTGAGCACAGTATTACTCACTCCTGAAACTGAGCATGCTAGTTATTTACAGCACAATTTACAGTTTGACCATTAGTCAGCTGTTAAATTATGCCTCGTGATAAAAGAAGGTTTAGATCTGCTTCCTGAACAAATATGATTAAGCTTGCAAAAAGTGAAAGCAGATGGGAAGTTCTATTGCAAAATTACTGCAGAAACAAAAAAGGAAAAAAAATCAATGGTGAAATATTGATGAAAATAAAATTCAGATGGAATGAGATAATGTACAAATCACTTGGTGAAAAATACATCTCCAAATATGATTTAAGAGACATTTCGGTTCCATGGTTACACATTTAATTTTCCAAACCATGAAATGTTCCATTATTGTAATAGCTTTGATTGGCTGTGATTCTGCCAGCAAAACTACTACAGTATTGTTATAATGACAAATTTTGCTGCAAGAAAGGGCTATTATATAAGAATGACTCTTTAAGATATTTATAGAAAGAGTTTTTATTTATTTATTTTAAGAGGCTATAACGAGAGAGCCTGGATTGAACACAAAGAAAGAAAGAAAATCGGGGCCAATCAATATAATGGTCTCAATCAGTCTAAGTTTTTCATATTTTAAATTGTTTCAAGGCTTCAGAAAAACACAGAAGGAATCTACAGCTTTTACTGGTTTTTTTAAGATGTGTGTTTTCACCTCTCTGTTATGACTATTCACTGATTCCTTCCTTCCTTCCTTCCTGTCTCCTGTCCCCACTTTTCATCCATGTGATAGTTTGGAATTTAAAACATATTTTCCTGTTATCTTTCTTTCTATTTTTTATGACTATTCAGATAGGACAACAATTTTCCAGAAACAAACTATAAATATATTAATATTTAGCTAGCTACCCATCCATGTATACAGATAAACATTACATAAATGTGTGAACCTGAGGCAAAATCAATGACAAAGATCAAGAAATACCACACAATCCCACCATAATAAGCCTCAGAAAGAGTATCCAATTATTGTAATAATACATTTGAAGTATAATAAAAATTTAATGTAGAGACTCATTTTCATTTAAATTTCACAAGTGTTGTGGGAAATACCTTTCATCACCACTCCTGAAACCTGAGAGCACAACCACCACTTGGTGCTAGGAAGTTCAAGTGTAAATTTGTAAAATAAATCTTCTTTTGTCCTTTGGGAGTAAACTAGATTAGCAGACAAAAGCAGGAGAAGTAAAAATACAGCTACAAGCACATTCAGCAACAAATAAAGGCAACAAAACAAGAAGGTGCATGTTGCAAGCAACAGTCTGGTAAAATTATGGACTCTTTTTTTTCAAATATAATCAAAAAGGTCAGAATTAAAATCCATTCGTGAATAAGTTAATGGGTATGTGACAATCTCAGAGAACAGGCTTCACTGTGTTAAGCTCTCTATCAATCTGCTTCTGCTGGTATTTTCTATTCTCCAAGAACGTGCCTACCTTCAGTCTCCAAAGGGAGACTCTAGCTGGCCCCAAGGAGACTCAGTGCAGCCCCAATGTAGTGACAGAAGTCAGGCATTAACCCAGCAACTCTTCGTGCTCCTCCTTAAGAGGCCAGGAAAAGAGAAAGGAAACACACCCTGACAGCTTTTACTGTTTTCTCCAGATTGCAAGGCATGGCTTAAGACAGCTGAGCACACAAAGCACGGTGTAATGGGTGAAGGTCATAAACTTGCTCTGCAGACCTGTGTCTAAGTTTCCTACTGCAACTTTCCTGTTGTGGGGAGGCATGTTAAGGTGGCAACTGGTACAAGGTACTGCCAGAGCAGCAATCCGAGGTCCTCGCCTCACAGGACCCTGTGCCTCGGTGATAAACCGCCAGATGCCTTCAGTGTGCAAACACCCAGCACAGGCCTGGAGGTCAGAGACTCCTAAGGAAGTCCTACTGCTCCTGCTTTTTCCAAGCTGCTGAGCCATGAAATTGTCACCAAATGGTTGGAGGCACAAGCCTTTGTGTCACAGCTCTGCACTTTTCACAGGGCGCTCACTCCCAGACTGTGGCAAGCTCACATTTGTGTCACTGTGGGGATGCCCACACCTCCAGCACCAAACTTGCTGGACTGAGTCCATCTGTTGTTGCCTCCTTCATGTTGAGGCTGTTGGGAGCCTGGACAGACAGCTTGCAGTGCCTCTCAAAACACTGTGTAGGCACCACCATGGTCTGCAGGGCCAGGACCAGATTTCTAACACCATCACCATATGTCTCCAGTCAGAGCACATAGCATGGATGTCAAGTCCAAGGAAGAGCTCTCTCGTTAGACATTTCCAGGCTCCTCTTAGGCCATTTGGACATGCTCTTGTGGTTCCCACCGAGTATCCTGCAGAGCCAGGCTCTTGGCAACAAAGCCCTTGCATTCACAAGTGAATGAGCGTGGAAATTGTTTCATTAATGGCTCTACACAGACACACCGAACTACCTCAATAACAATATACTGCCAGTTTTTCATCTCACAAAGGGCTTGAATAAATGAATATGCATCCTACCTCTGTATTGTATTCACAATCTACTTGGCTGAAGTAGTTACCTAAACTCCTCACTGAACATCTCCTACTACAACTGCACACAGAGCTGACTCAACATCCCTCTCAATGCCACACTCAGCAAGGCAATGCCATGGGACCTTGGAGGATGACGGTGTTCTGCACTGGAGGCTTCGAGAGTAAGATGATTCAAAATGAGTGATTCCAAAAGAGCCTCTAGATTCATTCCCATCTGCCCTACTCCCACACCACACTCAATGTGTTTCTTCCCACTCACTAATAACAGCTCTTGCCTCCTACATGCTATCAACACCTGACTGTCTTTTCTCACTGCAAGAGAGTAAGTGCTTATAATACATTCAAAGCACAATTTTGTCTGACACATTTGTTTTAGCTAATTCTCTTAAGGTTTTTTTTTCCCGTGCTAGAGCTGTTTCATTTGTAGGAGCAAATAAGCCTGAATGTCTCCTGCCACATCTGCTACCATCCCCTTATTCAATAGGCTGCTAAAGGTTACACTTCACACAATGGAATTGCCTTTTCCCCCACACACTGAACCTGATGAGAAAAATCATGACCAGATAGGTGCCTCTCCATTCATCCCTTCTGCGCCTATCTGATATGCTGTGGCAAGCAAAGAGCTGGGAATTGATTCCTATGTGGGCAGTTCTACCTTTTCCACCCTTGCAAACAAAATCCACTGATCTCGGGCAATGCCCCACCTTGAAATACTTCCATGTCTTTCTCTTAAGCTTAAGTCTTTATAGATCTTATAGCCACCTTATCATTCAACAGACTGTGTTCAAGTGAAAAAATAAGATTGAGAGAACACAGTTAACACTCTCCCTGACCATGCTTAACAGGACACAGCCCTGCTCCCAGATGTAGAGCATGTTTTCTTTCTCAAGTAAGATCATCATGGTGATTGGGACTCCTGTCAGGCCACGAGGGAATCTATCTAGCCAGAAGGCTTTAATGCTGGTTTAGGACCATAATGAATCAAAATGTTCTGCCAACACTGAGTTTTTTACAAAAGAAAATAAATAAATCTAGCCAGCAACATTTCTACACTGGCTCCTCTATTTTTAAAGCATTCACTTTTCCCACCTAATGATTAAACTCAGCAAGGAAAATTGAGGGAAGATAGAGAATCTAGGTTCAAAAAATTTCAGCATATGGAATAAAAAGTTTCCAAAAGCTGAGGCTGACTAACACCGTCATGCTAGAAAAATTGAGAGAGAAATACAGGCCAGCATGAACTCTAACCTTAATATTACTGCAACTTTATCCACATATTTTACCATGGTTTCCTAAAAAATGAGGCTCACATAGTCACATAAAGCCAGCTTGTCTGTGTCTGATTATAAATTCCCTCTCCTCCAGTAACTTCTGAAGCCATTGGCCAATTTTAACCAACTTTGCCAGAAAAGCAGACGTCTGAGAAATAAACACCTCCTATTTCTAACATGGAGACAAGAGACACCCTCTGAAGAGTGGGGCCTTACTTTGCACTTCCACGTTCTGGAGGTGTGGGAGCAGTTTTGTGTTATCTGTTTCACAGAATTCTGATGGGAGGATGCAATGTTGGCACAAACAGTAGCTGCAACACGACATCACACACAGGACCTTGGCTATCTCCCCTCTGTTACAGGGAGACCAAAGGGAGGGATAGGAGCAAGAAAGACATCCAGTCTGCTAAGGCCAGCAAAAAACTGCCAATGATTTCATCAAGTTGGGCACAGTGGGTCCTCAGCAATACAGTGAACAACTCCATCCACTTTCCAAGGCACGTCAGAGCTGCAGGGAGATACTCTTGCATCAAGCTTCTCAAAAGCTGCCTTCATTTGGTTCCATGCTGTTCTGCAGCACAAAGTCAGCAAGTGCACTTCTTGAGCATGGCATCTGTGCTTGCAGGAGAGGGAAGACAGCACCCTGATATACACAGGTGTTCATGTTGTAAAGCATGTGTCCAGAAAGCTGAGTGTACAAAAAGAGAAGTGCCCTTTGTGCACTCTTTTGGGAGTTGGGAGCCACATTAACAGCTGCACAATGGGAGGAGAGTAAGCAAGATCAGATAGGTCAATTAGATGCAGAAGTAAATTGGAAACCTCAGCTACAAATTTTCTGTGGAGCCTAGGTTCTGCAGGAGCACAGAAATTCACCAGTCTCACTATTTATTTAGAATTATGCAGGTTTTCCACAAGTAGGATTTTCCAGCTCTCCTATAACCGGTGTATTGCGCACTCTTATGAGCCAGTTGTTTCCAGCTCGGTTAAATAAGCTCACTACTTACTGTAAATTCCATGTTTGCAACTACAATCAGCTGATCTTCTCCCTGCAGAGTTTTATCAGGCGTAAGAATTAACAGGCTCTACACTCCCATAAACAAGGGAGAGGGAATACCAAGATACACATCTTCCATCCTCACCTTCCTACCACATTCCACACACTCACACACCTGTGCCAGAGAGCACAGGGCATCCAAGCCCCTTGCTGGGAGCAGGGCTCCTCCCCAGCATGGCCAGCAGAGCCCTGGCAGAGGTGGGAGCAGGGCAGGGGAGGGCTGGCCAGGGTGCTGCACCTGGCATGTGAGGAAACCACCAATGATGGCAGCACAAGTAGTCTCCAGCATGAGTTCATTTTCTCCAGGTTCGTATTTCCCTACTGCCACTGCAGAGTTTCCCAAGGATTCTTTCTATACTTGAGCCTTCTCAGAGGTGGCAGGGGAAGGGAGTATTTCACCTTCTCCTGCTGCCCAAACAGACCATGTATGAACCAGAACATCCACCACAGTTACTCTATAAGCAGCAGTCTTGAAAGTCATGCCTGAATATTAAGCTACAAATCATCATGATTTTCTTAAACTGATGCCAAAGGCTCAATGAAATACAAAGCTCTTGATGCTAGACATTGTACCAAAACCCAGAATGAAGATGTCCCTGCTTGGGACTCAGGGTTGCCACAGTATATTATTGTTGGCCAAGAAGATTCCTTGAAATCTGTTCAATTCCACAGGTATTTTTGGAAGTCTTTCTCCTCTGCTCCTCAATGTCTTCAGTTTTACTGCCAAGGCAGGTCTTCATTCCCTCGCACAGAATCTGGCTCTGCACAAGATACTCCACTCGAGACACTTCTGCAAAGCCACGACTGTTAGGCAGTTCAACCCAAACACCCAGTTTAGTTAGCTGCCGGCAGCAGCACGAAGCCTTATGCAGAGGCTGCAAAACACTAGAGAGAGAGAGCCTTTCTAGCTGTGATTCTGCCCTAATGGTCCTCTCAGTAAAGAGGCCTCCTCAGGTAATGGTGGCCATTTAGAACCAGGATTTGACTTCAGTTAAAATTATGCAAATCACTTAAGTTTTGCAAAAAAAGCCAAAAAAAAATCACCAACAACACTTCGGCACATTTTCCAGTGAAAAGGCACAATGTTGTTGCAGCTTGAGAACGGTGAGAAAAGCTCCTGATATCAGCACTACAGAGGTGGGGAACAGCATCCCCCCAGGACAAAGGCCTCCATAGCTCTGGCATATTTCCTCCATGAAAATGTGCTGTAAGCTGCAGTTTCAGAACTGACATATCCCACTCTCTGTGACCCTTCACTGTTTTGCTGGCTACCTCGCTGCAGTCTCATACCAGCTATGTGCCAGCAAGTGGGGTGGAAAGTACCCCTGGCCACTGAGAACTGCTATTCCACACAGACTTCACACCAACACAGACCTTGGCACAAGCTGCTGCTGCAAACTGAGGATGGCACCTCCACAGATAATAGCACAGAAGGGCCTCAGGAAGAGCAGTGTGCAGTTTCTGTTTTGGTAATGAATCACAGAAACATAGAACCATTGAGGTTGGAAAAGAACCTTAAAAACAAGTTTGATTAGGTGTTCTTTGAAGAGACTTGCAGTGTTTTCTGCACACTTTCCTACCCTTTAAGCAAACAGACTCTATGGCCATAGAGGAAAACTCCTGAAATCTGCTAGCCATGGTCTCTCACCCTAACAAAATAACAACGTATCAGAGCATTCCACAGTTTCTATGCTTGAACAAATACGTAACATAAATACAGTTGTACAGTTGATTTACAAAATGTCAAATTAAGCTTCATTGGGATTTCTTTGTTTTAAATGACAATGACAATGTTTTTTGCATTTCCTTTGCAAGTAACTCTACAATGATCAGGCTTCCAGAGCTTAGAAATCACTCTTTTTTTTGCCAGTTTTTTCACTCTCCAAGGCAGTTTCTCTTCGTATCATCACAAGGACTGTTATTCGTTCCTGGACAATGTTATCTTTTAGGACACTGACCTGTTTTGGGCCTCTGAGTAAGGCTGAATCTTCTATGTGATAAGAAACTATCCAAACCCCTTCTGGATATGCTGCAAGGCAGACAGGTATTTCTAAAACTGTTTAGAAAGTTCTTCCATCCCGTACACATTTCCCTAAGCAAATATTTATTTAACTGACTAAAGTATTAGAGATAATCACTATAATTTTATTTAAAGACAAAATTTCAATTTCCATTTAAAACCACTTTATTAGTTCACCATTTAAGACATACTCAGCTGAAGCATCATGTCAAATTGCTACTGTAGATGCAAATGTTTTATTCTAAAAATTGCCAAGTAACACTGATTCATAATGCAGATACATGAAATAAAGAGTGGAAGTTAGTAGTTTCAATGCTTTTGGCATGCTTTCTTAGCAACAAAATTTGTTTCATTCCAAAACCTAAAAATTGACAAGTATTGAGTCTTAGATACAATGGGATTTGTTTTTATTTTTCACACTTTTTACATGTATGAAAGAGATTTTTTTACATAGTATTTCAAAACAATAATGCCTCTTCCACAAATATCAATAGCACTGCACAAGAAAATCGACTTTGCCTCTGAATTTATTCACAGAAGTTGTACAAACCTAGTAGAAACTCTGCTTCGGTATCTGAGTCTCAGTGGCTCTTCCAGCATTTCCTAGGACACCAACAGTTGGTACTACAGAACTAGAAGTCTCTTCTTCTTCAGGAGACATTCCAGTATAAAAGACTAACATGCTGTAATTGCGCTTGGTTGAAGGATTCGGAGAAGAGAAACGCAAATGGAGAGCAACTGAAAGCAACTGATTCCTATGGCCAAGCCAAGAAAAAGGCCAATTCATTGAACTATTCCTAGATCTGCTCAGTGAGAGGAAGGAAAACAGCATTACAGGAACAAGCATTTTCCAAGGGAATTTTAAGTCACAGAAGCCAATGATACAAGGCTCCAAAACTACAGGAGGAGATGCAGCTGATTATACTAAGAAGGAGTTAATTTAAAATATGACAACAGCAGACAAGTTATTTATCTGAGATCTTTCACTCAATACCACAAGGAAAGGAATAGGGAGTATTACTCTGTCAGGAGATATGTTAGGTCAAGAAATTTGTTTGTATTTTACATCTAAAGCCTCAGTTTGGAGGACTACTCTCTTTGGCATCCTCTACAGTCATGAATATAATGAAGTTCAGAACTGTATTGAAAAACCGATTTATAAAATCACAACAAGAAAATCTACTATGTGGTTTAAAAAAGAGCTAAACACCTCCACTGCAAGCATGTGCTAAACAGCAAGGTGTTAAATGGGGTCTGCTGAGATTGCCAAAGTAGCAATAAAATAGTGCAAGACTCCTTTAACCTTCATTTCTCTCAAAGAAAATACGAGGCATTTCTTAACAATTTCACTGGGCATAAGGCAGGGATTGCAAACAATGAACCTGGCCTTGTAGTAAACCTTCTTAGGAAACACTGGCCCTTTTTCCCAGAAGAGCATCATCATAGTTTAGCCTCTATTTTTCTAATGTTCTGTTTTCCAAAGCTAAAGCAAGACCATCCATGAGGATCAGATGCTTAAAAAAACAGTAAATATTCTAAGAACTGATATTTGGTTGAAAAAAACAACTTTGATAGAAAGTGCTTCATTCACCTCCCATCAATACTGAAGCACTCAGTCACACTTAAAGTTGTGCAAAACCAAGGAAATATTGAACAAATGACACTCAGTGGAAATGCTCAGTGAGAGTCCCAAATCCTGCAGTGCCTAAAGGTGCTGTACCTGCAGTATGAATTAAAACCACAGATTAACTTGCTTTTCTAAAGCTGAGGCTACATACACACCCTTTCCATGCGAGAGGATCAGCGGAACTGGAGTAAACATGCATCCATTCCAGGAAGATGGACTGAACAGTTGAGCCTTGAAAACGTGAGCCTGCAGCACAGTAATGTGTAAAAAGTGCTCTCCTGTCAGTGAAGTATTTTTTTCTTTAAAAAGTTCAATAAAAGTGTTGATAACACCACCTACATCCCAAATAAGCTCATTCAGAACTGTTGGAATAGCTGTCCATAAAACAGTACAAAATCACCCCAAGCAGAAGCAGATGGAACTTAACTGAAATGGTGGCAAGAGCATCTTACACAGCACTTACAGCACGTTTTGCCTCAGGGTTTATACATTTGCTCACACAAATCCTACCATAAACATTTGAATGGGCTGTAAAGATACAAGGTGAACTAGATAATTTCATTTCAGTCATGCCAGTCTTCCTCTGCCTAATTTTGGCTCCTTTCTCTCAAATTTGCCAAGTTTAGGCATTTTTTAATACCTGTAGAATACAAACAAGCCTTTTTGGTAAGGAGTATGTTCTTCAAATCCCAATCTCAGTGTTATTATGCAATCCTAAAGGCTTGACCCTACAAAGGATTCCATTCTATATGCTTCAAGAATTCTACTGCTTCTTAAGGAGTCCTTAAAAATGTTTTCATTGTTTAAAATATCTTTCCTCGAATCCCAGCTTCTTTACCATGCTATTGCTCTCTCTACATTCCAGTAGAAAAGTGCTCTCTCTACTCCTTTGCCAGTGGTGTGGAACCTGTAACAAGCAGGTTCTGCTTGTCTCTGCTCTGCTTCGTTCTTTACTCCCCTGCCAGTTGCTGCTTATAAAGCAGATACCTGTACAATCATTAAAACAGTTACTCAAAAATAAATTAAGTGCTATTTTTTAATGGGCATTCATTTGAGGGGAAAGAATCATTGCATTCTAACATGTTTCATTTGATGCAAAGCGAGATCATTTTAATAAATAATTCATATCAACAGAACACGAAATTTACTGCCCTAATACTTTCAGAGACATGAATACAATGAGGTAAGATGTACATACACACACATGTACTCAGCTGTATTGCATTTTCAGATTCCCATTATTACAATAGTCCTTATCATCTCTGATACATGAAAGTTCCTGTCTGCACCAGCATAGAAGACAGATTTCTTGCTAATGTATCTCTCAGTAAATTAGGTAAGGAAAAGCAGAAGAGAGCATAATATTTACCCCTCCCTCTGTAATTTGGTCAGTTACGCAAATACAAGTAACACCAAAAAGTAAAGACTTCAGAAGAAGGATCATCAGCAGGTCTCTTTCTTTTTAATTTACACTGAAAAAATTAGGATTCACGGAGACAGATCTGCAGGGGTCAGTCTATATTTGTATACATATGTCCAGGCAAAACCTGCAAGTTTTCTATATGGCTACAGTTCCCACACACTGTCCAAGAGAAAACTCTGAGATAGAAGCAGTCCACAAATGTTCCTATCACAAGCAAGGATCCTTGCAGTCCGCAAAATGCAGAAGCATTTTATAGCATTTAAAAATCATAGTGATAAAATGCTTTATTTGGGGAAGTATAAGTCAGTCCCTGGGTACCACTTGAATTCTGCCATTGAGCAGTAAGATGAGTCCACAGGCAAAGCAAGCGTGCAGAGAAGAGCACCAGTGAACAGGGGCCTGGAAACAGGCTCTGCACACTGAGCATGGTGCTTTGAAATCCTCGAGATGCTGCTGAGGCGGGAAGCACATGCACTCTACTCCCTACCCCCAAAATAGGCTCGTTCCTAGTATTCATTTGGCCAATGACCTCAGTGAGAAGAGCGATAAGTCCCTGTTGAAAATGCAGATTTGCTACAGAAACTCTATAAAAAGTAAATCAAATTTTTAAAAAAATCTCTAAAAAGCAAGTGTTTCTTTCATCTGTTCCTGACTTCCTTATTATTTCAGTGTTGGATGTAGAAGAGTAAATAAATCTCATTTTATATCTGTGACACAATTCCCAGCTGTGGTTTCCTCAAGTCCTTCCAAAGCAGCTTTTTGGCAAGTGAAAATGATTTGGCACAATCATAGTCACAGAAAATGTATTTTATTCCTAAAAGGATTATTCAAAGTTTAACTGGCTGTAAGAGCATCACATCCACTGAAACTCTCAGAAACCAGAGAGAACTGATTCTCTACTGCCTGGTGTACACTCCTCACACTTTATGAAAATTTCCTCCAATATCCTCTCTTTGGAAACTGCCAGCTTTATTTCAAAAACCAAAGATACAGCAATAGGTGTTGTGGCAATGTTCATGGCTGGGACACTTGCTCATGGGAACCCTACTAAAACTCTGGTTTTAAGTCTAATTTTTGCTCAACAGCCATAATTCAGCTCTGAGTTTGGACCTTCCTGTGCTGAACCCAAACCAGTGCTATGGGGTGAAATCCATTAAAATCCTCCAACAGCTTTCCCATTGAGATTGTGACACAAAAGTGTTTCCATTTCAGTATCTCCTGAATAAGAATCACTTATTTTTACAGCGCGCCTCCAGCATTTCCCACACACTTACCAGCTGAAGAGAAAAATCCTCAACCCCATTCTGAATTTATCATCACAACACCTGCTCTCTGTCAAAGCTCACTGAGGACCCCAAACAAACCATCCTCAATGGGCCTCCAATCACTTTGCAATTTTGTGTTGCTTTTCAGCATGCCAGGCATATCCCAAACAGCCTAACCCACAACCAGATGGTCAATACACAGGGGAAGACACCCACAGACTTTAAAAACAAACAAACAAATAAATCAGAATTACCAGTATTTTGTGTGGTTTGTGTTGCAGCATTTAGGCCAGGACTTTAAAAAAGTGCCTGAGAGCACATTCACAATGTAGGAACCCACTCCCAACCTAGACTTTATTTCTGCCAACAGGTTGAGTGGGGAGCAGAGGGGGGGAATAAATCTAAAAAGCACTTCCTCTCCCCCCTGTTCCACAAATGCATTATTCATAAAAGCCAGGGATTTTTTTTATTACCTGGGGATTTCACTTTTATTATGTTCAAAGGACTGTTTCAGAGAGCACTCACTCCCCTGCAGGCAAATATGCAGGGTTTTTTTTTTACACGGCAGTATAAATTACAGTGAATATCTAAATAATACCGGCAAAACCTCAACAAAATCAAATAGCCAAAAACATTAGGGACAAATTGCCCTTGCACAATTTATTCCGTTGTTTGGTGGAACTCCACAGAGAATCTGAGGCCCTTAGTATACTGGATCTAAATTGATTTATTCTTACTATCAGAGGGGAAGTCAATAAACTACTCCTTTGCATAAGTTATACCGACATTCAAAAAAAAATCCTAAAAGACTACACAAATGGCTATTTTTCCTTAGCTCCTGAGCTTCTACAAACAGCTGAGCAACATAAAGATATATGTAGTTATTCTCATAAGTCTGATTAGTGAAGACAAGACATAACCACAGCTTAAAACAGAGAGAGAGACTTTTTTTCACTCTCAACAGAACATATTTCAGATGCTACCTCTGCTTGTTGTAATCACATTTCCAGTCTGAATCACAAATACTCCAGAAATCTATCTTGCTCTGAAGAGCCAAAATATTTATTTTTATTTGACCTCCTACTAGGTGCATTCATGGGAAAACAAATGGATTCTACTTGGGGCATGTCCATTTGTGCCTGTATCCCAGAAACCTGAAACCAGGCCAGCATTCTTCTGATTGAATAAAGCTGAGTTGTCTGGGTTAAATCTGTTGTCAATATGCCTCGCTTATACAGTGAAATAGTTTCTTGTTAAGCAAGGCAGAGATTTACTGTAGGCAAGATACTGACTTCAAATGCATCAGCATGGAAGGGAAGGATAGAAATGTATTAATTCTTCAAGAAACACCGGTTAAATGTACTGTATACCTTAGCAGGAAGCTCCTTTTCTATGAATATACATGGTCTTGAGTCAACAGACTTTGCCTACTTAAGCTATCTCTTGCATCAGAATCCAATTATAGCAAAGCCTACAGAAAACAGGTTTGGCACACTTTAATATTTTGGTATTGATCTAATTTAGCTCTGGTTTCAATTACAACAGGGAGCATTTTATCAAGAGATAGATTTTGTTTGTTGGACTCTAAATTGCTTTTTTTTCTTATTGTCTCTGATCTCACTATCTGGGTTCCATGCTTATTGCTGCAGTTTTAGAGGTTTCACCCATTTTATTATGAACTTTTTTACAGGAAAGAAATCAAATCCAGCTTTTCTAAGTAATAAGGAGTGAACTCAATACATTTTAAAACTGGGCTGGGGTTTCTGTAGCAACCATTCCACAGTGATGCAACTGAATTTGACATCAAAGAACAAATGTATCAAGTCATCCTGACAACTGAAACACTTGCTTTAAGAAGAATGCCTACATATATCTGGAACAAAGACGGATTATCCTAAGTAAAATGAGTATTTTATTTAGTAATATATGTATACTGTATCATCCTACTTGAGGCATCTTTTCTCCCCTCAATGTGCGTAACTGCCACAAAAATTAGCTGAAGTTATCCGCAGAAACTGAGGAGAATAGACCTTTTTATTTAGTTTTCAGATGTATGGAAGAATTATCTCATTTTCCATTTAATGACATACAGAAGATATATGGAAGTAATTTTCTTTCTTCCTGCTGAATTTGGCTTTAAACTCTGCAGCTTTATGTCTTACATTCATTGAAGGGAATGTCATCTCTACAACCCAAAATAGTTACACATATTTATAAACTACATCTAAGAAATTACCCGTGGTTAACAATATGTACCTTTCAGCTACAAAGCCCAAAACCTGACAACAGGAAAATTTTGCTGCTCTGTGCTCTCCCAAAATACAAATCACATATGTTGATAATCTGGAATGTTTGCTGAATTAAAGGAGGATTATGAAATCATATCAGTGATTAGAATCATACACTGCTGAAGGCAGATAACTAGAGTGTTGAAATTTCTAAAAAGGAAACTGTCAAATAGTAGGAAGCAATTTGCAATGATCCATAGCTTTGTGAATAAAATCGCAAACCTAGTGCTCTGTTAAGCTCCAAGAAGTGATAAAATTTGAATTCAGAGTTTATAATTCCAAAATGAAGTCCATTTCATGGGCTGCTACAATTTCTAGAAAAACATAAGACTTCACAGAGATAAAGGAACATTACAAACTCACTGGAACTGAGACAGAGTTCCTAGTGTTTCTTCAAGCATGAAAAGGCATGACACTCAGGGCAGACTGCTTTTTAAAACTCCCTGTTGGTATTGCTGGATGTGAGATACAACTGTTCAGCCCTAAAGAGAAAAAGGCAGTGCATCCCTCTCCAGCCTGAACAGCAACAAGGACTGTGCAATTTTCTAGCTCAAGGTAGCTTCTACCTGCAACTTCCTTCTGATGTGGAAGAAGAGTGCAGCTGAAAATTGCAGCTTGTGCTCTTAAGACTATTTTAGAAAGAAACCCATTTCAAAATAATTCAGGTGCTTTTCAAATGTCACTAAAATAAAAACAAAAATTTGTTTAGGCTGCAATATGTCAAAGGCTTTCATATCTACACTGGAAAAATGGATGCACTCCTGTATAACCAGGGCACCTGCCCTTAAGGCTGTAGTTCTTCCAACACAGGTTCCTGTAGTTGGATGTCAGGGGATCATTACCCGAAAAGAAAAAGCTTGTTCTAGTAACAATGGTCGTTTGTGTACACGCTTCTGATGAGAGACACCACTTAAAGACTCAACGTTAGTTTTAGCATTCTTGCCTCCTGACCAAGGAAACACCTTTAAATTTGACCCCGAAACTTAAGAACTCAAGCTGCAATATTGGAAGTGCCTCATCTGCACATGCAAGGCCTCACCCAACAAGCAGCTCCTTCCTGAGAGCAGGAAAGCAGGTACAAGCTGTGGTGCAGGGAAGTAGCAAGAGGCCAGAAACACTCTGCGGCCAAGGTTCTGACTCCATTTTTAATATTATATACCAGCCTTTTACTATTATATACCAGCCTTGGCAGCTGCTTCTTTCTCACTGCCCAGCTTCTCTGGACTGCAGTGACTCGAGGTGGGCGCTTCTCCCTAAGTGCCATTAGCAAGGGCTGGTGAACTCTGGAGCTCGTCGTGGCTCACACGGAATTGCCCTGGTCTCAGGAACACTCATTGCCTGCTTGTGCCTGGTCCGGCCCACGGGCTCAGGTCTGCAAGGGGAATCAGGATCGTGCAAGGTCTCCGGCAGTCCCAGAGCTGTGAAGGGCATTCCCAGCACCTGGCTGGCTCCATGACAATTGGTGCGGTTGTGTCTGTAGAAGGAGGGACTTGCCAAGTTTCCTTGTGTTCACGTTTATTGCTGCCGTGCCCCAGGTAATGCAAACGGCAGGTAATTTGAGCATTTCTGTCCTTACTAGTTTGTGTTCTATAGGATTTCCTCGACATAGCTGACATCCTGGGCAGCCCGCGGCCTGCTTCGTGCACAGACTTTATACCCACGGCCCCACCGCGGTGAGGGGCTTTTTTATTTCAAAGCATTCCGCTGAACACCGCCCGTGCCCAGCCCCAACGCGGAGGTGCCTGGTGGCAGGTCCCCAGGCCGGGCTGCGCTGGCCGGCGCCGCCGGAACGGGAAAACCCTCATCGCTCCCGATTGTTTTCCTGAATGCCTCTGCGAACAAGGGCGAGAGGAAACATCAGGCGCTGGCCGGCGGCCAGCGGCCCGCTCGCGTTGGCGGCCAAGGCAAACACGCTCCGCCTGCGCCGCCTCAGCCGCGGGGTCCCGGCCCGGGGGACGCGGCCCCTCTGTGCCGAGCGCGGCCGGCTCCTCACGGCCCCTTCGGGCCGGCCCGGGCCGGGGCAGCCGGGGGAAGCTCCTCGTCCCTCAGAGCACTGTGCCGCTTGGAACAAAACCTGCCCGCAGCCTCGGAGGAGAAAAATAAAAGCGGTTTCCTCTCGCACAGGTGTAGTGGGGCTGTGGGAGGGAGCACCCCAGAACACACCGGGCCACGCCAGGGGAGCCACCATGAGCCCTACTGCCCAGCTCCATCAGGATCAGATCCTGGGAAAGCCTCCCACAGCAGCCGCTGCCTCTCACAGGGTGGGGCGGAGAGGAGGACGAGGGACAGCCAGAGGTGCGCTGTCACCAGGCTGCCTTTGCCCACACACCCTCTGCCTGTGCCCAGGCAGCTGTAAGGCTTCAGAGTGCCCCATCCAGGCTCCCCAAGAGCCGTGTCCTGGGCGCCATCCAGCTGCCCATGGGGCAAAGCCGGGCTAGGATTTCGCCTTTTGAGATGGGCACGGTGGGAGCACATGTGAAAGCAGTTAACTGTGCAGTTATTTGGTCACAGGAATTTACATGCTCAGCTGCTGAAGCAGGAGGCTGTATGGTTAACTGGAGATGTTTAATAGATTTGTAGCAATGGGTGGTGGGGCTTTTAAGTCCGGCAATCTGTTCAGCTCCAGACCAAGAAGCAAACAGTGAGTTCATACCTATAAACTCATTCCCTTCAGAGCAAGGGCAGAGGGGTGATATCCAACACAGGGCAGAGGCAGGACCAGCCATGCTTTACTCTCAGATCCAGTCATCTGTGGGATCAGAGCAGCACGCGGGACCACAGCTGACATGCTGCCAGGAGATCGCTTCCTCCCACCACCATTTTCCAGGCTGCACAGGCAAAGTTTGGGAATCACCATTTTACAAGCATCTATAATTTGCGAGAAATTTTCCAAGCTCCACCAGCAACATGTTTTGAGTTTGCAAGAAGCTCCATTACAGAAAGAGCTCTTTAAAAAGTAAAAATTAGTGAGATCAAGATAAGAAAATAAATACTGCTGACCTAACATTCCTTTGCTGGGGTGAAACACAAGGCAAATTGGGCATTTCCTACAGCTCTTTGCAAACATTGCTTCTTTGGAGGCGGGATGGAGCAGTGGACTAGGGCTCAGGACACCTGGACTTCATTTCCAGCTGTGTCACTTATCTGCTGAGTAACCTTGGGATATTGCTGTAAAACTACACTCAAAAAATCTGTGAATGAGAAGTGCTACACAGGAACTAGGCTCTTCTGCCATCTTCCCACAGCACTGACACGCAATCCTATGTCACAGCTGGCATTTCTGTCACAGCTTGCTTACAGTCCTTATCCTACAAAGAGTTCTCTGTGGAAGGGCCTTCTAACAGAGCAGTTCTGTTTGCAAGAAATGAGTCCAAAAGAGGTGTGTGAAGCCAGAAGGATACTTCTACCTGGATTTTTAATAGCGTTAAGATCCATGATACAAATTCAAATCGACAGGACCAAGAGAGCATTTCAATTTCAGGCATATACTCCATGGCATTGACATTATTACCTGTATTTTTAAGTCACATTCACAACTGCAGCAATAGAAAAAAAAAAAATAACGGTAGGTGATAACAAGGTCTGTTCAGTCAGACAAAAGTACCAGTCAGATTCAATTTCTGTAGACCACTTGGATTTTATGCCATTGAGAACAGTATCCATATGACTGTAACACCAGTTTTCCATACTCTCAGGTAAAAGCTCCCCAGAAATCAAAATAAGGTGGAATCTGTTTTAATCCTGCCCTGTTTACATACTAGAGGACACCTGTTTTCAAGTAAATCCTTAGCAGAAGCCAGTGAATCGATGTGCCTTATCCTGTAGGACTGAGGCCTACATTTTAAAATCTTTAAGGGATACTTAACTAAGCTTTATCATCAGGAGAGGATCAGTTTGACATCTGAATCTCCCAGGAGCCATACACATGATTTATCTGTCTGAAGGTTTAGAATCCCATCCAGCCTAGGAAACAGAACCTTGGACAGTCCACGGGACATTTATCTTACCTTGAGGTTTGTTAAATACACACTGCCAAGCTCTCTGACTATTGAGCTTCAAAAAGATTAGTCAGAAAACCTAAGAATCACTCTTATCTGATCCAGCAGTACCAAATCCTTCATGATGTCTACCAGAGTGAAATAAACAAACTCTCTTGTAATAAAACCTTTTTTCTCTTCTGAAACAAGTTCAAATTTTTCATAGGTTTAGAAAGTGTGATTCTGGCCAAGGCAGATAAGTGACCAAAACAGCAATGAGGGGCTAAATATACAAATATATTGCTTTGTAGATAATTTTATCTATTTGCATTAAGTTATTTATTAGCTGAACATCACTGGCATGTACAAATTGGCTCTGACCAAATCATTTGACCTTTTTTTTTTTCCGTGTTCGCCGTTGTCCACACATTGCAAAATTCTCAGATGTATCATGAAAGACCTTATAGGCCTACATCTCAAATAGCAAAAAGTCAAAATTATTATCAGATATGTGTCTTCAGCTGCAACTTCTTCACTGTAAGAGACGAGTGCACTCACATTGGGTTGGTAAGTTAAACAAACCTTTCATTCAAAAGCAAACATTAAGACTAACATGGCTCACAGAACACAAATTCTGGAACATATGTATTCACTGGTAAAATTCCAGGTCACAATTACTCTCTATATAAATGTCTGTCCTGGTGGAATCTGAAGAAGCAAACACAAAGAAGGTAACAGCCTGTAGGAATGGAAGCATGTTCAGTTCCTTATTAAGGACTTTGACAAAGAATATACTCACACATGAGGCTGAGTATCTGGATGCTGAGGTCTCTGCCTCCACAGCTGGAAAGGGTCCCAAACACAAGGAGCCCCTTCCAGAGCACATTGCCTGGGTGGGCTGCTCCTCTGTGGAGTTCTCAAAGTCTCCTGATGCAGGGCAGGGCACTATCGGTCAGCCTGAGATCTGAGACTCCAAGAGGCACTGGGATCATGTTCCCGAGGCAGCCATATGCCAGACGCAAGATTATATTCTCTAGCAAGGCTGCAACAGTTCAGCAGAAATGCATGTAATTCCAAATATTTCAGCCTCAACAGATCTGTGTTTGCAGACCTTGGCATCACTGGAACATTTCCAGACAGTTCCACTCCCATCAGCTCCATTCGTCGCAAATCTCTGGATGGTGCTACACCTCTGACACACAGGTACACACGAGATAAAGAGAACACGTTGGAGTGAGGTTACTGTCCAAAGCTTCAGGGGCATAAAAAAATGGATGCAAATGATTAGATCAGACTTGGATCCACCTGTGATGTTCAACAGGTCCTGGCTGACAGGTTCTGCTGGAAAGTGGTAATAGGCAAAAGCAAAGGGAAGGGAAGGACAAGAGGTAACTAACAGACTCCTTAGTAAATTCATCCCTGGTGAGGTCACGGACAAATCACCAAGGCACTCCCTGTTTGAGGCATATCTAGAGACATCTAAAACAAGATTATATGGAAAAGGCTAAGATAGAAAGAGTTTATATTTTATTTGGAGAGTAGTTGCTTATGAAAACAAAATAAACAGGCAAAGGGCCTTGTGGATCTGCTGATCAGATCTGCCTGTCAAATTAAAAAGGAGCTGTGGGTGTTTCTAGCTGAGTTTAAGAAACATCTTTACCTTGAGGCATCAGTGTTTAGCCCCAACGGGGCATTTCAAGTGTCCCCTTAATTGCCAGTAGGAAAAGGAAGAGATAATGATGAGAACAGATGGGGCATTGGTTTCACATCCCATTATGGAGCAAACTGTGTAATCCTTACTCAGGTGGGAGCACAGGCTTTAATTCTGTATATCATAGTAGAATGTGGTGCAGTAAAAGAGGACGTTCTTGCGTTATTCTGAAATCACAATCTGGACCCCATTTGATATAACAGGAAAAGATGATTAAATAAACAAATTTTTAAAAATCGTGAGGTAACTCTACCTCTTGTCTACAAGAAGATAAAAAGGCTGCATGTTACACTGCAAGTAGTACTGCATCTAATAAAAAGCTGTGTTGTTAGCCCACAAATACACAGGATGGCATGGAGAAACAATTTGTTTGACTTGCCAGAGTAGGTAGCAGGGAATAGAAAGAAGGAGAGCATTCTTAACAACTGTTTGCTTCTGTCATTGCAGGAAAGGAAGAATTGCCCAAGGCAGGGATATTTCCTGGTATGGCACAGGGACTTTGATAGTCAGCTGGTAATACATTTACTGGCTATCTAGTTTTCCCAGAAGTGTCTTGACCTGAGCTGACTCATCTGTGTCCCAGGAGGCTGACTAATCATTCTGATTTATTATGCTGTGGCCTGCTAGCCATTTCAGCTCTATTTACATTGGTGCCAGTACAATATTTTATACAGGGCAAACTAGGTTCTATATAGGCATGGTTATTTAAACTACATTCAAAACCAAGAATAATTTATCACCAAGCACCCACAAAATTGAAATAAGTACAGAATGACACTGCTGAGCAACATCTGGGAAAAAAGCTGAAAATTTAAAGGGCAGGCAGAGTTACAAGACAAGCTAATAAGCCAATTAAGCCTGAAGTTAGTTGGTAATTGTAAGCATCTTCCAACGAAATTACAAAATTCCGAGGACTGCTTGTAACCTACAAAAAATCCACATGATTATTTTTAACAAGGAAGCAACGGAGTACTGTGTTATGGGAAACAATCTCAGTCCTATTGAATTAATGGCTCTTGGTGGTGAGCATACTGCATACCGTGGTGCAGAAACCAGCAAAAAACCTCTTGAAAAAGCCAGAGAGTGTGGGCCCATATGCCTTCACTTGCACCAAAAACTTGTTCTAAATGAAGCTCTACTCCAAAAAACATAAACTTGAGATGGACAGCACTGTGTCAGCTTTGTGTGATACTGTTATCACCTGCAGACAGCAGTCAAGGAAACTTCCACTCATGAGACCTAAACTAGACTAAGCAGAAGATTCAGCAAAGCATGAAAAAAAGAGAGAAGGATAGCGTAGCTGACAAAGAGTATTTTCCAAAAGCAATCTAAACCCCACACGCTCAGACGTACAGTAGCACCTCACTAACTACAGTAGTTTGCCTGTTCCCACCAGTATTACACTTGAGATTCCACACCGCTTGTGCCTTACTGATATACACATAAATTGCGCTCTGTTTATTTTATCTTGCTTGCTTTGGAAGCTCAGCTTGGGATCTGAGAGTCACTCTGACAAACGGCTTTCTCCATCTCAACCCATAATAACAGTTTGTGGGACAAATAAAGGCACTGACAGGTTCTCTGCCCCAGAATTTTTTATTGGAATCGAATGGAGAAGTGAATACCACACTGTTTCTCGAAGCTAGGCTCTGAACACTTCCTACAGAATTAATAAGTAGTAGAAATGTCACCATCTTGAGTTTTAGCAAATTTACAATACAAAGATGGGATACTGGATTATTGAAAAAAGAAGGTGTATGCCTGGTGGAAGCAAGCTCTTATTTTCTTGGCAGATCTCTTGTTTATAAATTAATGTTTAAAGAGAAAAACAAATCACTTATTTAAAGAATGTGCCCAAAACTTTTAATCTTACACTTGTTTCTGAGAGAAGTGGATTGCTTACAGTGGCCTTCACTTTAAAAAAATACTGATGCTAACAAATGCATCATTTTTTTCACTTAAAATGCATTTTTTTCACTTAAAAAATACTGATGCCAACAAATGCCTGCCAGCTGTGCATGAGAAACACTCTTTTAATTACACTGAACTTTGTAGTATTAGTGATGTTTCCAATAGATGTCTTCAGCCACCGATAAAAAATATTTGGTATTTTTTCAACTAACTCACATGAAATGGTTGTTTCAAGTGGATCCGTCATTGTGGTTTCCTGGATTTCTTCAGTCTTGTTGGAAAGCTTGTAAATTCCCATGGCTGATAGTAAGCTAAGGAAGGAAATAAAAAATAGTAAATACCACTTCAGTGGTGTAAGTCCTTTTCTGCTCTTTTTTGGCTGAGAGTGCATTTCAGGAGATTATTATCTGCTTTTACACAAACTTCAAAACAGTTCCATCTGGGAATCCATCTGTATGTCCATTTTGCACCCTCAATTTAACTCCCTTCCACCAAATCAGGCTTCACTAAAGATATATACTGCTAGATTAGTATTTGGCTGAATTAAGTGAGTCTGGGCTGCTAGTTTATCTTACAGGAGTACTTGACAATATCAATACAATAAATGCATGAAGCAACTGGAAGGAAAATTACTCTTAAATATCATATTACTTTCTACAGCTACAGAGCAAAATATGTGAAAGAATTAATAAGATAAATCAGATTATCTTTTTCCACGTGCCGCGTGACTGGGTATTTAATATCTGCTAATTTTTAATTATATTTTTGAAAATGAAGATGTTTTAAACTGAAAACAAAATGCATATAGAATTTATTTACTACACAGAGGAACGTCAGCAGATCAGCTTCCTGAAGTTATACCTCTTTTTGCACTCAGGTCATGTACTAAAATTGCTTGTGCTGCTTACTACTTGTATTGCTGCAGATGAGACCAGAATGCAGCCCAGCACTGCTGCAGAGAGCATGAAATACACAACAAGGGCTGTTACTTACTGACTCCAGTTTATTTTTCAGAAAGCACCTAACTGTCCCATATGCTGTAAACAATCCCATGACTCCTGGACAACACGAATAACAGTGAAAGAATCACGCCTTCTGAACATAAGATTGCAGATTTTTCTGCAGTTGTTCCAAGAGAAGATGTAGGAAGAAATTCTGAGTAGCATAATGCTGTTAGAGGAATATTGACACCAAGTTGACCCAGTGACAGCACTCAGAGCTGATGAAGAGATTTAAATGGTGCATTCTGGCGAGGGGTTCAAAAGTCAGAAGTCATAACCCAAAATAATTGTGTATACCGGAAATTCAAACTATTTCACTCAGGGTCAGAATAATGAACTCGTGGAATTAGTTGCCAACTAAGAACATGGAAACACTGCAGTCTAAGTGGTTTGGAGACATCTTGGCACTTTTATGGAGAGAGAAGGGATTAAAGGATCTAGTGACAAAACAGAAAAGTGAGGGTTAAGAAAAACTTAAGGGGGGACAAGCCTCTGAGGTCAAGTGGCATTTTCCTCTCTAAACGTCATTTCCTCTCATGCCACTCTTCCCAAAGACATCATGTCACATTGAATAAACAATCACTAAAGCTTAGATGAGGAATGGACTCCTACTGGATTGAAATAGGGATGAAGCAGCACTATCTTTTCCTCTGCTCCATAATAGAAGTAGCTGCTAACCAACAAGAACAGACTTCTTTATCTCTGTACAACGCCATGCATTTGACCCACTCAATCTAATGCAGCACGAGGTTTTCTCATATCTGCCTCTTCCTGTAACCTTATCTTCCCCAGTCCCATCAGAACACTACAACTGACCAGATAACAGAATTAAACTGCAATAGCCTAATGTCACAACACAACACAACTGTCTAATGTACATTTCATTGGTGACACACTTCTTAATCTGTACTACCCAAAAAATTTGCAGTATTAGCATGGACACACCATTTGCAACTGCAAGAAGTATAGGGAGCTACTGATCAATGTTACAAAGCACTAATAAAGGCACTATTTTAGACATTTTTACCTTGTCTTGTTTTAGAAGAAAACCTGCTCCCATTAAGAGGTTGCATCAGATATAAAAACATTTCAACTGGGAACTCCATGCTTGTATAAAAAGGATATGTAAAAGAAGGAGCATTTTTAATTTGTCAGGTATTAAAGCAAGACTGTGTTAAAAGTTCTTACTGTGTGACTCTTCCAGAAATTGTTCCTACAAGTTAACTTTTACATTTTAGATGCTTCCTTTTGCCTCTGGAGTGAGTTGACACCTACTGCACCAGCTGAGGCACATGAGGGCTTCTCCAACCAGCTTGGCACTGATATGTCCCCTGGACATGTGGGATACTCAGATATTCTGTGGCACTAGCTCACTGCATTGTGCTATGTCCTACTTTGTTGAGTTAGGCTCTAATTGCTCGGTCTCCAATGTAAAAACAAGATCTAAGAAGAAGAGTAGGTAGATTATGTCGGGATGATGCTCATAGAATTAAGAATACACTGATAAAACTGTCCCGGAACTTGACTTTTCTCAACAGCATAAACCAAATCACATTTCCAGAGCCAGGTCCACCTGGATGTGTATCATCATAAAATCACCCAGCTGTTTCTTTTCCAAAAGGTGTGGGGGGATCCCTTTGCTGATGTTTTGTGGAACACGCAGTTCTGTCTCAGCAGACTCAGTAATGCTTAACTGGGTTGTCTCCAAATCTTGCTTGCTGATGGGCTTCCTCAGAAGGCACTGAGCCGATTTTGTACCTTTCTAAGCCTGAGGAAAGTCCCTGAGCACGCCTGATCCATGGCAGCAGCCTGCCAGGCCAGACGGACAGAGACCCTCCAAGCACTACGGGAGAGCTTGAGTGGAGCTGATTCGGATCAGCAACAAGCCAAAGCAAGAGAGCATGGGGCAGGCCTGCATTCAGGCAAGGGCATTTGTCCAGAAACTGTCCAACAAAGAAAAATGTCAATAGTTTTCTGAATTGCAGGAGGCCTAAAGGGAGCAGATTTTTGAACTTTTGGAACATTTGGAACATTTGCCGGTGGTTCAGTCATTTTTTACATACGGCAGAAAAAAGCCATCTTATGCATTTTACATAGAAACCAGCTTTGTCAGCTCACATCCTGGGATGTGGCATTAAAGAACATTCCTCTGATTCTACCCACACAGACAGCTCAATTTCCCCAAATCCCTCAGCTTTCAGTTACCACTAAAAACAGATGTCAAAATCTTTGCAGACTATATTATTAAAACAGGTAAACATTTGTTTGTTTTTTCTCTCTTGTCTTCTTAAAAACACTGTAGAATCACACTTTCTTAAAGTATCTCTGAGGTGCCCTAGGATTTCAGCTAACCTACATTTGCTTCTATCCAGTGTCAGTCTGACACCTCTACCTATCTCTGCTGAATCCCACAGTACTATATAATATGCCTCCAAAACTTATCTAGGTTTCATACAATAGAGATATTTTATATTTTGGGACTGATAAAAAGATAATTCAAATTCTAATTATAACCATTTGCTCCATGTAACACTCCTTACAGCACAAAGCCATTGTTTCAAATTTGAGTTTTGTTTTGTTAAACCTAACAAGTGGCTTCTAATTTAGTCTGCAATTAATTACTTTCAAAATTAGGAGATCTTAAAGCATTGAAGTTCCCTCTTAGTTAAAAAGAACAATTAATTATAGCTTAGTAATCAATCAGAAGCTATGCATTAGTAATATTTTGAACTCTGAGAGACAACAGTTAAACAGACAGAAATGCATTTGTGGATGGATACTTCAGAAAAGTAGATGTAAGACAGAGTTCACCTGTCTAGAACGCTACAGTCTGGATTTTAAAAAAAAGTTAGACACCCAGACAGGGACTCAGTAGGTTGAAAAGGGCCAAGTAAGATCTTAATCTCCTTCTGCCTTTTCTTCCACCTTTCCTACCTGCTCCATTTTGCCATTTTGGTCCATGATTTTGTTTGCCCTGTAAAATTTGTCTTTAACAGAACAACTCTCATGAGCATTTGTCTGTGTAAAGATCAGTGCTTAAGCAAAACAAGTCACCATCCCCTCTGAATCCTCCCATGCCATTGTGATGTTTAAATGATTTATAACAAAGAATTTATATCTCATTATTCAGTAATGGGTGTCGTTCAGATTTCAGATTCTATCTGGCTCCATTAATTACATGTCAACGATTTTTTTCCCCTCCTTTTCCAACAGAAAAATAAGGTGCTGCCAGAGCCGTCTGCCTGAAAGGTTCAAATGTCAGGGCAGCAGTTTGGAACCATTTGGCTCTGACTCAAGCAATGCAAGAAAGAAAACAGCTATTAGAGATTCCCTGTCAAGTTGCTGTGACAGGGAAAAGCCTAGAACTGCTTTTCACCCACCTGCCTGACTTTGGCTCTGTCCTGAATGGTACAGCACAAAATGCAACACCAGGAGAATAAACAACCTGGCCTGAAACCTCTGTGGCTTTTCCTATGGCTGGCACTAAGGGCTCCTCCTTTCCCTTCTCAGGTAAGGCACTGACAAGGGCAGTGCTGCAAGTTACACTGCAGCCGGGCATGGGGGCCAGAACAGGGCTCAGATCAAGCTTCCACTGAACAAGTTTTAAACTTGTTTAAAACTTTCTAGCTTCTGACAACCCAGCCATTTATCTGATTTCAGTACCATCTTATATTTATCTTCTACATGACTTCTACACGGAAAAGCTTTTTCTTGTCCTGGTTACATAAAATTAAATTTCAAACACAGGAATGATTTTGCTCTGCATAGTTAAGACTTCTTCTGGTTTGCTACTTCTGGCTATCATTAAAGGTCTGAAGTAGGACTGCTTCTTATCCCTCCTGAAGGCTCAGGGACACACCAGGAAAGCAAGCAAAACTGGAAAAAAAATAGAAGATGACCCCCTCCAGGAAAAAAAAATAAAAAAAAAAAAAACCCACCCCAACAACAACAAACAAACCAAAACCACCAAACATGCTGGAAATACACAGAGAGCAAAGAGAAAAGTCTTTAAATTCAATTCAATAGCATAAAACTTCAAATCATCTAACTTTTCCCATACATTAAATAAGTGTCCTGTAGCATTTTATTTACAGCATTTAGGGAAAGTACAACAGAGGAAGTATCCCCTGGGGACCAATTCACCTCTTAAACATGTTCACCTTTTTCAACATGACTTCTATGTGCAAATTTATGAGGACAACATGTACCCAGCCTGCCTCCAAAGAGACCACAATTTGCAACATACCAGGTGGCTACTTCTGATGAGCAGGAGAGAAGGGGTGAGGGAGCTTTTTCCCCACCTCCTCTGGTACATAGGCAAACAGCCTCTAAAGACTTCCTAGAGAAACCTCCATTCAGGTAGAGCAAAGAGCACAGAATGATTGGGACTTTAAAATTCTTGGAGAAGACTGCCCCAGAAGAGGGATATTTGAAATAAGGGGTTCTCTATTCTCTGCTTCCTCCTTCAGGGACAATGGCACCAGCAGGTAGGAAAGAGGCTGATTCCTCCTCAGATCTGTGTGTCTTCACTACAGCATCTGGTAACTAAATATTCTTGAATTAAAACCAGAGCTGGACAGGTTATGTCCTGATAAACACAATACAGTTTGCTGTTTAGCAATTTTGTCAGCCACTTCTTATTTCCTTAATACCATCACTCACAGGCTGCCTAAGCATCAAAAAATAAATATTAATCATTCAAATTTCTTAAAGGTTTCCTGGGAAAAGTATCTGACTGCACGAGACCACCTCACGTGTCCAGAACTGCCACATGTATAAGGAAGGTCCTTTAAACATTGAAAGACCATGTCCTGTCCTCCTTCATTTGCATTTTCCTGACCTTTTACAGCTGCCTTCTTCTATTTGTATGCATCTGTTTGCCATCTACCATTACCAAAAATTCT
The DNA here is from genome assembly GCA_013398955.1 of Callaeas wilsoni. NCBI lineage: Eukaryota > Metazoa > Chordata > Aves > Passeriformes > Callaeidae > Callaeas > Callaeas wilsoni. Next base: position 83,362 of record VWPU01014571.1, on the reverse strand, counting down.
TCCTCCATCAATGTTTGCAGTTCTCCTGCAATCTTTCAAGACTTTTGCTCTGGCCAAGCTGTCACGTTAACCTGGCTTCTCTGAAGGCACTGCTTGCAGCTAAATCTGAGCGGAAAAGCCACCAGCCCGGAGAAACAGCAGGGGAAGTTCAATTAAAGACGGCACAGGAGACGAGTTTCTTCGTGTGTGACCTCTCTCCTGCTCTCCAGTGACATATCAGTCTCCTTGATCGTTCCTACAGATAACAGCAAAACCAACAAATGACACAAGAGAAAAGGACTTGTCAAAGTAGGTGGTGACCTGTGCCACCAATTTCTCTATTAAAGGGATGGTTTTGTTTCTTACTGGCACTTGTTTTCTGCTGGAGACATATAAAGGCTTGAAATTCTCAATCTGTTTCTGTCGTCAGGCACAAGATCACTCTTTAAACTTCTATTTCTGTGGTGGGATACAAGATTAAACATAAAATTAATCACCAAAACACTTTTGCCACTTGAAAGGACAAAATTTCCTATTGAATATTTCTGAGATCTTTGATTTACACCTTATGTTTACAGAATGTGTTTTCCACTTGTCTCATTTGGGTTTCTTCAGGCTTTTCCAGGTTCTTTCTTTCCCTATTCTTTTTTATCCTATAATTACCCAAGGAGAGCAACTTAACACTGTTGCCATAAAGATGAAAGCCCTAAAAGCGTTGCATGTTTAACACCTTTCAACCAATCGAAAGAGCCTGAGAAGATGAAGAGAAAGAACTCATTATCAATGGTTTTTGTTGGGGTATAAGGAAAATCACCTAATGACTGCTGACCTTTAGGCTTACTTGCTTTGGTTACAGGCTTATGCCACTGCTAAGCCAGTGTGGTCTGAATTAAATCCCAGGTAAAACAGTCTGAATCCTTCTGCATCCTTACATGGTCTGACTGTCCCGAAGGGGACAGCCTCTATCTGCTCGCCCATACACAGATTCCCTGCACTTGGCTCTGTACCCAGAGTCGTAAGAAAGTCATTTCAGGAACAGTGTTCTAGGTTTCTTAAACAAACAGTATACATTGGAATAGTTACTGCCAAGGATTAAAATAATGCCTAAGTGATTTTTTCCAGGCACTCCACAATACAGTAATTTTTTCATTCCACAGCCTTTCATGTGACACTTTTATATAAAAATGTTTACAGGAAATAACAAACTTTCCTTTCGTTCTTCAGGTTACATGTACCCCCATAAAATGCAAATGCTGAGTGAAGTCATTGAACTACCTGACACTTAAAAATGAACACATCTAAGTATCCTGCTTAAGATCAAATGGTGGCTCCCAGCAGCTAAATGGATATTTCAAACACTGGATAACTGATTTTTTCCTGGCCTCCAACTGCCACTTTTAATGGGGAGTTACACAGTGAATCTTTATTAGCAAAGACGGTGGGCCTTAGGGGGTCAAGCAAAGGCAGTTTCCATTTGCACTTGCGCAGTGCGATGCTAAGCCTTTATCATCGTGCAGACTTCTAAAATTTGAAATGAAGACTGGGGACTGTCACAGAGACAAAACACATCCAGGAACACACAGTCTCGCAGCACACCAGTCTATGCACTTTCTAGCAGACCTGTAGGAAAGCTGGCAACAGCTGCTGGGAAATGCCAGCCAAAAACCCAGAATCCACTTCTGCAAAGACTTTTCCAAAGAAATGGAAACGTTTCAAATCACTAAAAAACTTTCAGGATTCTCTCTCATCAGAATAGTTCAATAATGATGTAAAAATGTCAGTTTCATTCAGTTTTCCTTTTCTCCCATGCTTTCTCCAAAGTTTTAGGAGGGGTGTTTTACCACAAAAGTAAAAGCCAAAAAGCCTCAAAACCAATTTGCAATGAATTCCTTTACCAGTAGCACATACAGAGGGAGGCACACTGAACCTCTGGCACAACGAACATGAAGTTCCCAGAGCTGAATTCAACGGACAGGGGCTTGAGACTCCTGCAATTTCTGTGGGAGATGCTTTGGCTATTCTTGTGCTGGGCAAAAGACAACACAAGGCCCTCCAGCTGTGTGGGAGTGACTCATAAGCAAGCAGCAAAGCTTTTCTAAAAAGGACCTATCATCACCTTCATCTTTCATTCTTGGTGGAGAGATGTCAAGGCTTTGCTTCTCTTCCCTCTGTCCTTCCTTGCATATTTTTTAATCAAGTGATTATGTCACAGTCTTCTTTCCTCTCAATAACGAGAAGCATCCAACCCTTCAGCATTCCAACTGCAATCACCTGCAAAAACAATGAACAAGAGCAACAGAGCACGTGTGGTGCTGCTTGGCCAACAGGTGGGAAGGATCCCTTCCCTTGGGCTACGTTGGCTGCCCAAGGTGTGCTGTGAGTGTGGCTTTATGCTCATGGCTACTCCAGCAGCAGCAGCTCAGCATGCCAGGGACACGGGCGCAGCTGCTTGTGGGGCAGTGTGTACTGCTCTGTGACATGCCAGCTCAAAACCCTGCGACAGGAACAATCTGTTGGAGCAGGAATTTCTTACGTGTCCTTTGCTAGCGGAAGAAATCAATCACAAAGATACACACTGGGTACAAAGGAGCTTCAGGCTCTCTTCGTGTATTCTCCCTCACTGCCAGCTTTGGGAAGAGAGCAGTTGCTACTAAAGAAAAGGGGCTTCATATTTTGCCATGTTCGTTGTCATGGTTTTTTTCCCCTAAGGCCTTATCCCAGTTACTACGGAAGTAAATTGGCAGGCAAGAAATGCCGGCAGTTAGGAGTCCTATTGCCATAGGGCTGCTTTGTCTCTCAGTGGAAATAGTCAGTGTATTTCTGGTTTATGTTTACCATCAGAGCTGCAGTCAGTCACAGAAGCTGCAGTTCCAGCTCACAGCTGACAGGGGAGATACCACGGCCTGCACAGTGGTGACCTTCCAGAGAGGATGATGAGGCGCCTGCTCTTGTGTCTCCCTGAGCATACCCAGGGAAAATCTGAGGGGTTTGGGCAGCTAGGACAGAGTCTGGTTCTTCAGCACAACAAATCCAATTGACCAGCAGTGTGAACTATTAGACATTTCAAAATGTCAGGATTTATCCAAAGAAAATGCTGTTTATTTGAAACGCTTTGTCCCAAACCTTCTGCAGGTCAGAATCTGGTCCCAGCCTGGATTACCACTTCAAAGCTGATGATCCTAAAAATTGAAATTCAAAACCAAATTAAAAACCACCAACAATAAAATTTGCTACAAATGTGGAACTCTGTTTTACACCACCTTGGAATGTGTTTCATTGAATGCAAGAACGAGAATCTTGGCAAAGATAGCAGAATTTTATCACTTGCTTTTTCCAGAGGAGTCCTGCAATATTTATTACCTTCATGGGATGAGCATAATGGAATTCATTCTAATGCTCCATCCAGAAGAGAGTTCATGAGAAAGTAAGTACATGTCTTTTAATGAGTGGAACCAAGAGAAAGGTGATTGAGACTTGGCCAATTCAACTTTTCTAAAAGCTTATTCCTTTTCAGTCATTGTAAACTTCATTTCCTCACACTCAGGACACACACCTGACAATCTGACCACACAACTCCACTGGACTTTGATGTAAGGGTGAGCCTGCAGGCAAACAAACAAATTGCTTCAGCTCACATCTCTCTTTCTGGCATTTTTGTCTTTCTTCAAGAATCAACTTGGATAAAAGCAAATCTCTTGAGAGGAAAAATGTGTTTCCATTTAGTGAAGGACCATCCTTTATCCATCCTCAGACTGTGAAAGGAGTAGCACTGAGCTCTAGGACAAGAAAAGGAATGCACAAATGTTGAACTAGCTGATGAGCAGCATTTCTGTGGGAAGGCAGGAAGAGGAGAGTTTCAAAGAAAGGACATTTTGGGTGTACAACAGGAAAATTATAACTGCTTTGGAAATGATTCCCAAGAAAACTTACAGCTGTTTAGAGGCAAAAGTCTCACTGGGGAAAGAAGAAGTACCGTGGGTTAGAGGAGAGATTCAGAGAAGGCAACCAGGCTGCCTGGGTTCACGGAGGCACTGTCACATAAAGTCACCTCTAGAAAACTGCCCTCCCAGCCTCCACTTCCAGATAGAAATAGACCTCTGGGATGTGAGAGGGGAGGGGGCAGACCAAAAAGGAGGAATTACCCTCCCCTGGCCTGTGCTAGATTTGTCTGCAGGCACGAGCAGTCACGGGGTCTGTGAAGCAATAAGATAACGTGACATGGCAGAGCTTAAAAATAACATTGCTGATTGGAAAACATCAGGGTCCATTACGTGGGACAAACTCCTGCGGCTACATGCAAAAAGCTTCCAAAGTTCTCTGTGACACGAGTCCAGATCTTGAAAGGTGGACAGCCACAGCAAATCACTTGTAGAAAAAAGACAGTTCCCAGGTTTATTCAGTGATCCAGAGGGTACTCTGAAACCACCTATTACATCTGGCTCCAAAGCAAGGAAACACTGAGGTCTCCAACATGTGCATTTCTACAGGTAATTAGACCTAATTAAAGTGCTTCTTTATATAACAAAGGAGGTCAGGAGAGTCAGGGTGTTTGGGATTAAAGGCATGGATACAGCTGAAGGAAAAGCTGTTTCTACACAACCCAAAATAAGTTATAATAAAGTAGTATAGGATTGCTTTGCATGTACTGAATAATGGGTAATTTCACAACTTCCAATACCCATACTTTAGACAAGCTTTTACAAACCAAATTCAATGAGTTCTGCTCAAGGGACTCTTGCAACACTGTGAAGCATGCAATATCCACAGGTATTGCAACATCTAATTGCAAAATAAAGGCTGTTTGCCCCCAAATCTCCTCATGCTCTCCTTCCAGCCAATGGTGACACTGTGACATGGAGATGATTTTCTTTTGGGTTAGTGAGTTGAATCAGCCCAATAGTCATCTGACAGGCACCCAACACACCCAAGTCTAGGAAAGTAGCAAAATTGCAAGGCCAGGAGCTAAGAAGGGGAGCAAGACCTCCCCTGCCTGTAATACTGAGCTATTAGCACAGCTACTTCTGGCACTGCAGTGCTGCTCACGAGCTGTTCAGCTGTCCCCTTGGTTAGAGTTCTGCCAGTCACTTCTGTGCCCAGGTGCTCCATCGAGGACAGGAAAGCAATGCTGCACCCACCACATGTTGTGGCCATGCCTCTAAAGAATCAGGGAGAAGCAAAGTTGTCATGAACATTTATTGGCGCAGAAAAAATACCCAAATTATCTGTGACAAGCTAACAAAGGGAGTTTTAAAATACTCAGATTCAGAAATCAAGCACAGCAGTTCACTACCACTGACCACAGAACAGTGGGCATCTTGAAACAACTCAGACAATGCAAGGTTTGCTGGTACATCTTTCCTTTCCTTTTTGTTCCTAGCTGATCCCTATGCTCTGACCACCTTGCACTGCACACTCCCTGTTTTTCCTCTATATATTCTAGCCAACTTCTGCTTCTCCCTCAGACCTCCAGGCCAGAATTACTGGGAGGGGAGCATCACTATACCTTCTTATAGAGAGAAGAAACGCAGCACTGAACCATTTTATGTGATAAAACAAACACAGCCCCTGGTGATCAAAGGAGAAAACCAGCATCTTCGAGAAGAGTTCAGAGTGAGACCCTGCTGAAGGTCAGAGGGCTCTGGAGGAGCCCTGAGTGCATGGCTCAGTGACACAGCCACGCTGACCTGCTGGCTGGCAGGTGCAGATGGAGGACTTCTGTTCCTGCATGATGGTATTCCTCTCTTCCCTGTGCCTCCCACTCCAGGTGCCACCTGTGCAGCCTCACCCCTTCAGCACTACTAATTATCCAGTTCAGCTCATAGGCATGGCAGAACACTTAATTTCAGTTGTGAACTCTTACAAATTAAGTAGGTTGAACAAGCTGTGGTGGACCACCAGAGCTGATACGGGGAAAGCAGTGGGAGGCGGAAGGAGCAGGTTTGGTCCCTCTCACCCGATAAACTGAGAAACATCATCAAACTGCATGACTTCTCCTGGTGGAGACTGTACCAGGTCTCTCTTTGTATCTCTGCAGGATTCTGTCATTGGGCACTCAGACACTCTCAAGTTAAGGGTGAGAGGAAGAGGTTACCTGATCAATCAAGTATTTCCTTCAGCTGCAGTTCTTTTTCCTACAGGAAGCCCTGGCTTGTATAAACCACTCAAGAAGCAAACATCAAAGGACTCCTCTATCACTTAGTCAGGATAATAGACTGTACTTGAACTCTACTCAGTGAAGTGAAACTTCTTAAACTGAGAGCTGAAGTTTAATTTGTTATTCCTGGCAAACTGCCCAAGAGGAAATGGATCCAGGGCAGAAGTTTGTTTGTTAGATAGCAGTGAGAGATTGACACTTTTATAATAAGCCACAAAAGCAGGGAGAATAGAAAGAGCTGCTGAAACTACTGATTATTCTAAGATCTGCTCTTAATGCTGCATCAGTTACAAGATCTCCTTTTAGTAATTGTCAAATAATGGAAATAAGAGACCATGAAACATCAGTAAGAAGGATTTTGAGCAGAGATTCTGCACATGAGGCTGATTCAAAAGAATAGGAGGAAAAAGCACAAAATCAGCTGCAGCAGGTCCTTTACAGACTGGAATCCTTCTCTAAAGACACAAGGTACTGACTGCCAGTCCTGGCCACAGTTTCAGTCCATTGTATGTCCATACCCTGCCCACCAGTGTAAAAATGTGGTGCAGGGAGCTCTCAGTTGTTTGATAAGGTAGGCTACAACACAGCCAGGATCCCACTCCAGCATGTTGTCCTGTAGCTCTGTTCCCTCTGTGCCTCAAGCTATGTAAGTTCATGGGCCCTCTGCCCCACTGAGGCACAGCCTCAGTCACACCAAGCTCCAGAAAGCCAACAGAAAGCATGGGCTGCGGTGAACAGACGACAAAATGGTTTCACTGCACTGCAATTCTTTGCTATGTTTTTCAAAACAACCAACTGCACCTGACAGACACACCTTAAGCAAAAACATCACATGAGCTTTACCCAGTCATCTCTCAGGTGAGCTCAATTAAGATATCATCTTCTAAATAAGAAATATGAAGTTGCTTTTTGACTTTGGGATGTATGAGGGTTACCTCTTTATTATATATTAACAGTAGAAGTATTCCATGGTAACACATGCCATTTTGGAATCTCCTTTACCGTCAGTAACTTACAAGCTGCATTAAGAGAGACAATTCAAACTAATCAAAGCTCCCAACAAGAAAAAAGAAGTGCATTTACCATAAATACCAAGAGACTTCATCCCTTCAGGCAATTTTTAAAATATTTCTTTCCACTTCACTATGCCTGGAGCACAGTTTAAGGAGCTGATTAGATATATAGATTTAAGAACAACTACAAATATTAAGAAATGCTACTGGGCACATTTGGTAGTGACTCCTCCAAAGTTCCTTGCACACATTTTGCATTGTGGAAAGATTCTAAATATTGTTATACCCCTTTCCTTGATATTTTGTTCCTTCGGTAAAGCACTTTATTTGGAAAGGTTTTGTCTAAAGGTTAAATAGTCCCTATGCAATCTATGAATGAAACAGAAAAGCATGTTTAAATGTCTGGTCCCAACTGCCAGTGTCCCATACCTGCCAAAACCCACAGCCTGTGTGGACACTGGCAGCTCCCACAGTACATTTGCCACCAATTCCTGTCCTTCCATGTGGACAAGGCAGATGTGGATCCAGCCTCAGACCCTGCAGAGACGCAGCAGAAAGTTTTCAGCTGTTTGGACCATGAATTCTACTACAGACATTCCTCATCGTTCAAAGAATAAATAGCAACACACATGGAACCATGCTGTGGATCAATCTGAGGCCACGAGCTGCCAAGCTGACCCACACTGGCTCTGCCATACACCACAAGAACAGCTACAATGTGAACATTGCCCAAATACATTTCCTGTAGTTTCTGCCTGGGTCTTGGCGAGACTGTCTCTTGGGAAGGAAAGATTCATCAATAAGCATTCATCCATAATTAAGCAAATAGGCTATTGGACAAATTTAATAGCAAATAACTAATAATGATTTTCATACCACAAGAAGGTCAAAAGAGAAACAGGAAAGCATGAAATCATATTTTGGCTTTCTGCACAAGAACCACAGAATAAATCATATGCTGTTGATACATTGCTTTCAGATTCTCACCCAATAGTTATTATGACCAAATCTACAGCAACTCTATATGTAAAAACAGAGGAATGAGGCTGGTGGAGACTGCTTGGTTCTCAAAGCCAAGCTAGCTGTAAACTGGTAACATCTTTACCTTTAAATTAACCATTTTAGTTAATTGGGCTGTCACTTTTCCAGCTGCAAACCACTAAGCATTTGCCTCCTAAGCTCAGGGAAAAAGCCTCCAGAGACTGTGAGTCAGTGAATGAAAACTGTTTTGGGTCCCATGGCAAAGAAAGTACTTTGCTCTCAAAAATAGATACATTTCTTGTGGGAAAAAACAGCCCAGCTCCTTCCTCTCCCATAGATAACAATGCAAAATGTCAGACACCTCCCAGGCTCCGTTCCCAGGAGATCAATAGCATTGCAGTCATTACTTTGGTGAGTTTTGTCCTTAAAGGTTCATTCATATCTAATCAAAAATCGTGACCCAACAGTTCACTGCTTATGGGAGCATGAGGTGTGGAACGTAGGGCTGCCAGGAGTGTTGAACTGCTACAGCTGCAAAAAGCTACAGCAGGGTTTGGGCACTTGGAGACACAAAGTGGGGTGGGAGACAGGTAAAGACTGGATGCAGGGGAGCAGGGCCTGCGTTCAGTGCACAGCAGTGAGAGGCTCCAAAGCAAGGGGAGGAGGTTGCCTGCAGGGAAAACCCACCTGCTTGCTCGTATTTGCGGCAGAAAGCCCACGGGGCGCACTCACTGTGCTGACAGCATGTCCTGTAGGCTGAGGGCTGCACAGTGACAGTACAGCAACGTGGAGTGAAGCCCTAAAGATCACATCCAAGGGTAAAAATTGGTCCCTGCGCACCTTTTCAACGCAAAGGCTTTCACCCAGAGAGTTTGGCGACTGCAGCGTAGGAGCACCTGGGGCCCTCGCACGGTAAGAGCTCTGCCAGAGGCAGCAGGCCAGAGCCCTGCGCTGCTGGCTGGCACCTGCCGCAGGGCAGAGCAGCCCGGGGGCTGAGCCCTGCGGGCACCCTGCACAGGGGCTGCCAGCATCGCCCGGCAGCGCTGCCACCCCTCTGTGCCACTGCACTGCAGCAGGATGCAGCTCCTCGGGTCCTCCTCCTCCTCCTCAGCCCCTCTGGTCCCCTGCACTGCACCTCGCACCTGTACCGTGTGCTGAGATTGCAGGCAGCCACCTCCAGGGCAGGGGCAGAAGCAAGGACAGATGTGAGAATGCTCCCCAGAGGTGATCCTGGTCCATTATTCTCATTTCACTGGGTAAATACTACACCAAATAGCCAGAAAACAAAAGAAAAAAAAATCCCAGACAGGCAGTTAAACTGAACCCCAGGCTGTGCAGTACCACAGCAGGCTCCACAAAGCCCTTGCAGTCCCAGGGGAGTAAGAAAAGGGGGAGGAAACATCACAAGAGATGACTTTGCTTACTCACATCATTGGTGCAGACACACTTGTTTACATTTGATCGGCCTCATCTAAACTTTGCTGGAGGTTGACCATAATATTTACAAGCTGAAAGAACAATTATGTAGCTGAGAGCAGCTAAATGGAACAAAACAAAACCAGAGACACAGAAATCATGTCATTTGCTAAAGTCAAAAAAACAAACTGAGCCATCAGACCACACATCTGCCTCACGCTATATAAATTTACACCATGGTACTATTTGTGCTGCTTTACTGCAATATGGATGTTCTTTGAGTTTATAAACACTTACAGTGCTTATGTGCTCCATGTACTTATTTGTACCATAAAAATTTATATGGAAGGATATTTCCTATGCCTCATCTGTTTGTTTACAGAGTCCACCTTTAAAAGACCAATATTCTTCCCTCTGGGGCCTGTTTACAGTCTGCACCTGTGATGGTTTCTTCAGTTTCAACCTCATGGGCTGTATTTCTTACATAACTGTTTTCCCTCTTTCAGACAGCATTAATCATCCCTCTGTCAAGATCTTCTTCCCACACCAGGCTTTACTGTACATTCCTTGCGTTTTCGTACCATGATGTCAGTCCGGAATGGAACAAAGATAAGAATTGCTCAAGATTTTCCTTCAAATGATCCTGTTTCTACAAAGCTATATATAAAATAAAACCCTCATGCTCACCATGGAATTTGGAAAGGACCGCACTTGGGGATTTGTGATTTTCTCATATTCCATATCCTTGTTTCTTGAAAACTAAATGCAAAATTATTTTGAAAAAATGAGTGCAGAAGTACAGGGACCGAAGCAAGCACAACACAGCTTTGTAATCGATGGTAGAGCAACTAGGCAAGTATGTAAATTACACTGCAAATGTTTTGAAAATAGTTTGTCAACCATGCTTGAAAAATTATTACTTTTTTTCCACACTTTTCAATGTTTGGGAAAGTGAGATTGTTGCATGCATTTAACACCTTTTCGCCGCTGCAAATGATTTAGAATAGCGAGAAGAAAAGAGTGCCGAGATGCTACTTCCATTCCTTTGCATGTTTCAGAGATAGGATGGACTCCAAATTTTTAATTATCATTTTCCTTTTATGAAAGAAAGCAAACTCTAGTAATCTATCAAATCCCTATTCCTGGGCAGACATTCACCCTACTGTGGCTTTACTGGACTCAGGAGTAGGTAGCTTCCAACTAACTAAAGAGCTCTGCCTTATTTTGTTGTAACACTAACACTGTGAAGAGTAAAGACTCCAGGTAACATCACAGCAAAGCACCAGAGGAGCAGTGTTGTAACATATCTGGCTGTCAAACATCAGCCTATAAAACTACCCAGGCAGCTCTGTTCTTCTCTTGGAGTGAAGAAGAGAGCTGTTCAGGCAGAACAATATTTGTTTTATTGACAGATTTTACTGTTATCTGTTACCCACCAGTGTGCTCCATTTGCAGTTTTCATCATGGAGTAATTGCTTATTAGAGACATTAGCAGGTTGTTTATTTGAAAACTATTATGCTAATAAGGAACAATCATATTAGCAAGGTGTGCTCTTTACAACTTTATTTGTTTATCCTCAGGGACTAAACTTCTGAAACCTCAAACCTTTTGTTACGTACTGAAAGATTTGGACGTAAAATGTCTGAATTCTTTTTTTTTTCATGTCTGAGAAATTTGCCCAATAATAATCAGTAGTTTTATTGCTATCATAAATAACAGAAGCTGCCTCTGACAGAAGGATGCTCACAGGATTGAAGGCTATTCTGTACACAACCATTTACTTGCTAAGCAGTCTGGAAAAATTATGTTGCTGCTGTATTTGCATATTTTCTTATTATAAATGTTACCATAGCTATAACATACCAACTTTAGTATATTATTAAGCCCAGAGGGAAGGAAGAAACTGATTGTAGCATAGCTTCCAAGGCTCTGGGAAAGCACCTGTTTCCCTTATCCTTTGAGCCTTAGGGGTTTTTTAACCTCAGACTCGCCAATGAAGTCCCTTAATGACAACCTAGATGGGATCAGTTATATTTACACATCCCAAGATTTCTAACAAACCAACAAGTACTTACAGCCCAGTTTCACTCCTGCAGGAAAATGCTTTCAGCATTGGCACAGCTGACTTTTTGCTATGCTGCTGCTGTTCATTATTTTGCTGTGCTGGGGGTTATTTGTACTATACTCAGTATCACTTTCAGGCAAAAATTTAAAAAGCAGTCTTGCAATGGGTAGTGCCCACAAGCAGAGTAGAGTTGCAGATTCCAGCCTGACTGCATACCAAAGCAACAAGACATTATTATTTATATTCCAGTAGCACATAGACCCAAATTCGGGATCACAGCCCGATGTGATTAGGTGCAATGTAAACATGTAGGCAAAGAACATCTCAAACCAAGAGGATCATATGTAAGATGGTGACAAAACAAATCAAAACAAACCAAAAATCAGGAGGGGGAAAAAAGAAAAAGCAAGCAAAAAAAGAAGAGCAAGCAAACCACAGAGCAAGAGAAGAAAAAAAAGGAAAGAACAACTAGCATGGGGACTGACCAAACACAACTCGGCTCACCTCCTGCCTGTGGCTTGCTTTGGCAGTCATCAAGTGGAGGATGTGGCTTTGGATTAAGTAATCAGACAAGTCTGTGTAAAAATGGAAATAGAATAGGCTGGATTTTGTTATGCAAATATATAGATATTAAGCACTCTAAGTATCATAGTTTATTTCCCTTCTCCCTGTTTCTAAGTACATACAGACCTGCATGTATGCTCATGTATGACTCATAATAAAGTTAATTTAATCTTATTGCAGTGTAAGTAAAACGCTGAAAGAGGAGGTAACAGTGCAGGGAATCAGACATGTTGTATCAAAATCGCATGTGTCTGTGGGCTGGAGTCCAAAGCCAGCAATCCTGGTGTATTTTGGAAACTTTTACTCCTGAAATTGAGTGAGCACACCCAGATACTACCTGAACTTTCACTTCACTGACTTCATATGAGGCAAGAGGGGCAGAAGGAGATGAATTCTTATACCAAAACTAAAACGTCTTGCAGTAGTCTCTATAAGTGAGTAGAGGCAAACTGTAACAGCAAAGAAAAGAGAAATATATAAAAGGCACAGTGATTTGTTCTGAAGCCTCAGCCACTCTTCAGGAAGGAGACCTATCATTTTACACGATACTTTACAAATCAATGCTTCCTTCAAAACATGGGAGATCTCGCTTCAGTGCTGCCTTTGTGCCAGAAAGTCTCTCTGAGTAAGGGCAGCTTCACTTCATAGCATGTGCAGAGTTCCTAGGGCTGAAAGCTCAGCTCAGTATCTGTGGCTGGGTGCCCTTCCAGCCAACCCCCTGCTCTGCCTGGTACTCAGCCCCCCTCAGCTGTGCCAGAGGATCCTGTGTGTGCCAAAGGATTTCCCTGCATCTGGAGTGGCAGGATAGGAGCCAGTTTTAGACAGCTGAGAGCGCACAAGAGCATGTGATGTAGTCCCATACTTTTAAGAGATCATTTCACCAACTCCTTAAAACAGGCTTGTGCCCAGTTTTAAGTCAGACCCTATAAGTCTTTAGCGTAAATTGCAGTGCATATTCTTCTTGTGTGTGCTTCAGCAGAATGCCTGATCCAGCAGGACCAGGAGCGGGACAGTCCCTTCTGCTTATCTTTGCCTGCCCCAGGTTTTGCAGGCTGCCCGTTTCACCCTGCCAACACACAAGGGTGGCAGCCTCGGGGTGACAGCTTTCCAGCCTCTTCCTCAGCTACTTACATCGGATGGCAGAAATTCTTCAGAGATGGCAAGAGGGCTAGATATTTACAAGTGGTGCTTATTTTTCTGGAATAGCATATGCAGCCAGCTGCATGTTCTCTTCATCAAAACGTCTTGTGATCTGAATACCCTTAAGCCACTCTCCTGTGTCTCTTGTCCCTCTTGATCAACTTAAAAAAAAAAAGAACACTCTGCCACTTCATGATGTGCTCTTACAAGCACGGCCTTGTTTGTTAGCACATCGTGGGAGTATGGGATGGCTTTGAGAAGAGCTCTCTGTTCCAGCAGGTTTATATTTGAAGGTGACAGTAATGAATGAGATCAGCCAGTTTCTCTCTTGCAGGGGCTGAGCCTCAGGCTGAGACAGGCAGTGCAGCGAGGCAGATTTGTGTCCAGTTGTGCTCCAAAACCACGGCTTTAAGGCCCTTCTCTTGGTCTCACCCTCGCTCCAGGTCATTGGTAAGGGAACTTGCATGTGAGGTTTGTCTCGGTTTCCAGTCTAAAATCTACTGACTGTAGCTCTGGTCACAGTCTAGCTCAGGAGGAGAGCTGTGCTGGCTTCACACACAAGTGACTACAAGTGAAAAAACATCAGCAGTGCCACTGTAGACAGAACAGAGGAGCTGAGGCCTCACAATGCACCCAGAAACACCTGAGGGAAGCGGAGCCAGGCTCAGGCAGCTCCAAAGCCCCACACTCTGCACTCCTGTCACCTCCCCTTGCACCTGCCTGGACCCTGCTGCTTTTGCACAGGGTATGACAGAGAGGAGACACCCTCCATCTCCCACGGCAGTGACAGCACCTCCTCACTCCTCGTTCTCACCCCTGTGCAGCTGTTGGATGGGAAGGCAATGTCCCCCAGAGACACTGTCAGCCTGACCGGGAAGCTCCAGGTGTACAGGGGAATGGGAGCACCACGTGTCTGCTGCAATGAGCCACGATGGCTCAAAATTGCCATTTTAATTCTTGCCCAGCAAAGTAAAGCTTCAGAATACATTGCTGAAAATAACTTCTTTTTCCTCCATTCTTTCCAGTATCTTTTTTTCTTCCAGTTTTGCTGGGTTTTATTTTTAGGCCCGTTTTAGTGTCCAGCAAGAACACTAGAGGAGCGAGAAAGCAGGGATTTTCCTCACTGTTCAACAGGACTGAGCAGCCCCAAACCTCTCAACTCTAGTTTTGCATTACTGCCCTGCCTTCCTCTTGGGGATCAATTCAGCAGCACTGTTTGGGTTATGTGCTGGATATAGACTTAGTTCTCATCCATTCTGCTGTTCCTGCAACTCCATTAAATTTCCACTGGGTATTTGAAAACAACATTATATATGTATATACACACATACACACAGACACATAAAACAGAGCTCTTAAAAAGAGTTTACATCCTGGGAGGAAGCCAGCATTGATTTCTTTAAATTCAGAGTAACTCCTGACTTCTGAAGGAGTTCATGTGTCTAAGAAGCAGCAGTGGAAATTTGTCTTTCAGCGTTTCTGCTTATCATTCATCGGGGTTCTGGAGTACATTCACATCTTTGTAAGGGCTTGAAGAAGCTTCACTAAAAAGCCTTGTTCCCATTAGCAAATCTGTGAAATTGTCTGAGGGACTGACATATGGGACTACAGACAGATGTACACGTTCATTGGTCCTTGCTCCCCAGCTGCAGCACTCAGCTCCCACACAGCATCACTGCTGCTAAAGCCTCGGCATTTTATGCACTGTTCACCTGTCACAATGCAGAATGAGTCTGTGAAGTATTAATAGTTTTAAGAAAACACAGGAGCTCCCAGGGCTAAGGAGGAATCTGGCAGGAATGAGACAAGACAGTTTGGGTGATGGCCTGAGTGGTGAGAAGCTCAGGTAGCCACAGACTGCGAACCTGCAA
This sequence comes from Callaeas wilsoni, assembly GCA_013398955.1. Taxonomy (NCBI): domain Eukaryota; kingdom Metazoa; phylum Chordata; class Aves; order Passeriformes; family Callaeidae; genus Callaeas; species Callaeas wilsoni. The sequence continues at coordinate 68,178 of VWPU01014571.1, read as the reverse complement.
ACGTGCTGCTAATGTCCAAGGAGAAAAGGCTGCTGCCATAAATCACCTTGTCTGTGAAAATATTCTGAAATGACAGCATCAGCCTCTATATTTGAGAGATAAACTATCCAGTTTCTTTAGCCTCCCTCAAACTTTATCACAGACACAAAGAAAAAGGAAAGATAACAAAAAGGAATCTATCTGAGAAGCCATTTATTTTTATCAGCCTGGACCTCTGGGACACAGTTCATGCAATTGCTCCTCTGCACCATTCCCCTTCTTGGAGTCATCACACTTAGGCAGCAAAATACCTAATTTTAGTAACTGTCAAAAAATTGGCAACTCTTGTATTTCTGAAAGAGTCAAATACAGTGTTAGGCTAAGTCACAATCTGGCACCCAGGTCAGGTTGGGGGTTTTTTCAAGGTCAGAATTGTTTAAAGGCAGCCCCCAGAGGTGGAGCACAGATACTTAACTTGAACTAACTAAGATTGGAGGAAATATATTCAAAATGAATGAGGTGGTTGATAAACTCCCAGGACAGAAATGTCCTTTGCTCTTTGCATTAAGGACAAAAAGGCAGGAACACAACAAGGACATTTATATACAGTGGGTGATGGGACACAAAAGCAATTAGAAAGGCTGGATTTACCTTTACTTGCTTCTACTACTGCCTTTAACTATCAGAGTTTCAAAGGAGGTGGATCCTTGTCCTGTTTTCCCAAACATCTGGGTCTCATGACGAGGAACTCTGCATGTTGTGTTCAGCAGCAGGGTGGTTTTCCATGCTCAACACTGAAATCTTCCCAGGGCAACCTCTGGGCACCATTTCTGCTTCCACCTGCCAGGAAAGTACCGGCCCTGCAGAAGCTTCTGCAAACAAAGCCTCTCAAACAGCAACAGCCACAAGTGAGCGTATTATAAATGGTAAAGGAGCACTGAAGAGTTCTTTTCTAACCAGAAAAAGGCTGCTGTCAAGTGATTTAATTTCCCTGCTAAACTGTATAGTAAAAAAGAAATTGTATGTAAAGACCATGTGACTGGGAACGAAAAGCCTCTCGTTGAAAGCTTTCATTTGCCCTTTATCACACTGTTTTGCTTCATATTCTATAAATAGCTCGTGTGCACTGTTTTTCCTTTTGGCCTCATAACTATGAACTGGTTCCTCACTGGCTTTGCAGAGGCTGAAGAAAATCTCTGGAGAATGCTGTAAGCATATTTGATAGAAGCTCACAAGTGCATTACTTTCAAAATAGGGCTCAGTTGGCACATTTAAAAATATATAATAATCAGAGCTGTTTGTAATAGATTCATCTCCTTCTGCAGCAGAAATCAGGAATCAGAGTAGCTTGGTTTCTGCAATCTGATTTTAGTTACAGTTAGGCTGCAATTTATTTTTAGTAACAAACTGTTTCCCCGAGACAGATTCGGCTGCTCATTAGCATTGGGAGTCTTCTCTACAAAAAATATATTGTGAAATTTCCTTTTAGCTGTGACTAGACCCACCCATTTAAACATAAACTCCATTCTGCAAAGACAGAGGAGATTTGATTATCCATCTTGTCATTGACAGATGATAAAGATACTGAAAATAAATTGTCCCTCTTCTCTAAATTTTTTACTTAGTATCACCACACAGTTTCCCTTTAAAAAGGCAGGGAAATCTGTTAATCTGCATTAGGAGCTTAATGAAAAGAAGCATAATTGAAAAATTGTTGTAATGAAAGAGAGTAAAATACCAGTTGTGTTGGATTTGCGATTTTATACCACTCAACTACTTCATCAAAACATTGGCTGAGGGAATCCTCCACAGTGACTCCTCTAGATGGGTTAATTGGCAGGTTGGGATCCAAATCATTGCCTTCACCAACTGATCTTTCCAGAGGGAGTTTAATCTGCTTTGCTTCCCATTTCGCCACTGGTGTCAGCTCATGCTGCTGCAGTAGCAGCCTGGTTTTACTTATTAATCAGTATTTTCCAAGCCATTTTTTCTGCTACCCCCATCCAGGTAACCTCCAGACCCGCAGACTCCTAACACTCCGATTTCCAGCATCAGAAATGCCAGCTGTGGTCAGGCCGAGGGCCCCTCCAGCCTCCCTGCAGCAGGAGGAGAGCTTTTAAGCAGCCGAGGCCGTGGTGTTTCGTGGCTATGAACGCCTGTTCTCCAGATGTGCTTAGCTGGGCTTATTAAGGGTTACCCACAGCAAGCACATTTACTTCAGCTCGCCCCTGTGGATGATGAAAACACCTCCCCTGCAGCACACCCTGCATCAGGAGATGGTGATGCTGACACAGAGCAACCTCTCAGAGTCATGGTCCTGCAAAGCACGGCTCCCTGCCGCACCCCAAATCCTGGGGTGAAAGTAAACTTGCTTCTGCAAAATATTTGCTTTACTAGAGATGAACTCTACCAGGTGCTCAAAGGAGCTAATTCCAAAAGTGGCAATGTCAGAGTTCAGATGTGCCATAAGGCAGATTCGGTGCACTATGGGTTTGGGTTTTTTTAATTCTTTAGCTCCTTTAGCCGCTATTAACAAGGTGTCACGGTTATTTTAAATTATTTTCAAGGTAGACAAGCTATTGAAGTGGATTGCAATCAATGCCTGCCTAAAGCTTCAACCACTACAATGTCCTGACAGTTCGAATGTTACACAAAACTTGTAAAATTCAAAGAACGTTTATTTTAACTTCTTTGAATTACCAAAGGATGTAGTACATTTCCATACAATTTTCCAGAAAAATAAATCTTTTCCGTAAGAACACTGTTTATTTTCCTTATGTCAACCAGTATTTGGATATCTAATAACAAGAAATAAACCCCACTTTACTTTAAAAGTATGAATGCAATCTTAGCAGTTAATTGTCATGGCATTACAAAAATACCACTGAAATGGGTATGAAAATTGCTCAGAGCAATTGGTAGAGCCTTTTCATAAGCCAGGGAGTGCAACAACTTCTGCAATTCATACATGTTTACACACAGGGCTTTCACATGTATGGCTATGCTTGATTTTGGAAATTATGTCAGCTGGAGAAACATCATTTCCTGGTGTAAAGGATGCAGACTTCATAGATTTTTCACTGAAATCACAGCGGCTGATTCAAAAATTCTTAACCCCCTTCTTGTAACTAACCTTGACCGTTTGACCCCGAGAGGTTTCACAGCTAATTGCCTCTTCGAGGGAGGGGTCAGAAAACGGTGGATTTCAAAGAAAAGCAGAGATCACTTTGCATTTGGCATTGGTGTAGGTGTAGGCAGTGGCACCCTTGTGCTGTGGGTTGCCCCGTTTCGGTTGCCGCATCCCAAGCGCGCTGTTCCTGCAGCAGGAATGCGGGCGCTCCGCTCGCCGCCGATGGTATCTGCAGCACCACAAACGGCCCCGCATTCTTGGCATATTTGGTGGCCTGCATCAGCCCCGCTTGGAACAAAAGCTCTTGTTTTGGACACATCACTGCAGACTGTTGCCTGATCCAAACTGTCTGCTTCCTTCTGAACTTCTAAACAGAAATGACAGATCAGTTTGTAGTTTTTTAACAGATCTACCCTCAGAAAACCTATCAGACACTGCCTAAATAGGAGCTGCCTTTTGCATCCAGGTTTGTTTTAATTTACAGCACATTCTCCAGCTTAATACCCAAAAGATAAAGACAATTTAGACATAAACTCTAGCTATGTGAGGATTTCACGCAAAACAAAATTCAGTTATGTGCAATGAACACAGATGTAAGTGCTATTTGAAGGCCCACTGCAAATGCTGATTAGGAAGCTGCATTCAGAACTGCACGCAGCAGTTTCACTGGCATGTCTGGATATTCAGTATGGACTCTCTGTGAAGGGCTCTGGCATCTCCTGCAAAGAAACAGCATCTCCGTCTCCCCATCCACAAGCTGCAGTGGGGTAGAGGTTAGCTCCCACAGATTCCTTGTCACAGGCAAAAGGGAACAGAAAGGTGAAAACCTCAGGTGCAGGGCTGGCTACTTTCCCTACTTGCTAGGCAGACAGTTTTGGTAGGAATAGAGAGTAGCAATTCTATTTTGAGCAGTAAATGAATAAATTTAATCCTCAACTATCAGGGCAAAGCATTCCTTCTCAGGAGAAAAAAGATCTTTGAAGAAATCAGATAGGGACATCGAAAGGACATTTGGTCCATCCCAGGTCCCGAAGAAAGAACAACCATCTCCATGTCCTTTCTGAGAGGTATTTCACTCACCTGCCCTTTAACATCGTCACAGATTTCATAATCACCCAAGCAATCTTTTCCACTACTTGCCATCCCTGATTTGAATAGTTCTTGTTTTGGGTTTTTTCCCGTTTTTTTTTTTAATGTCTTCTTTGGATCTTTTCTGCTGCAATTTAGTTCTATTAATTCCTGTTCCATCTTCTGCAGGGATTGGACACTATAAGCATCATACTGCTCTTCTTTACAGCAGCCTTTTCTGTATTTGAAGACTTTTGTAATTTTTCTTCTGGTCTTTTATTCCCTACACAATCCAAATTGTTTCAGGCTGCCTTCTAGGTTTGTTTCCTAGTTGTTTGATCATTCCCACTTTGGAACCTCTCCAATCAGCCCACATCATTCTCAAATCTACCAATCATCTTGGGATGTCCTCTTGGGACATTATTACCACATATGAAACCACGTTTTTCCAGCCACGTTGTAAAATGGCATCTATTAAGCTGAGGGTTGTGTCTTCATTGCACAGTTAACTTGAGTTATTTGCACTTGAGTGATACCTCCCCAGTCAGCCTCATGTCAGAGTCCCAGGAACAGAGAAGTGAAAGGAATCACAGGAAATCATCTCATCCATATCCCACCTCTGAGGCACAATCAAGTACCATATATCTACACTCTTTTTGAAACACTCCAGCAGCAAAGTCATCATGACCTCCCTGGGCCGTCCTCACATGAGAAATTCTAAATCCCCATTTACCCCTTTCTAAATCCCCAAATACCCATTTACCCACAACTGCCTCAGTCAGTTGTGTGCCCGCCTTACCACATAAAACCAGCACAATGTGCCTTCAAGAACGTCATGTGGGATGGTGTCCTAGCTTGTCTTTGCAATAAGGTTCTACCAAATCTCCTATGCACAAGTACATAGTGGCATCATGATAATTATTTATCACGTTTGTAAGGACAAGAAAGATTTTTAAAGTATCATCTAATACGTAATGCCATTATTCATTTTTAATACTGAATAAGCATTAAGTTTCTCTAAATTCTCCATGGCTTCCTCCCTCTCAGCTGCCCTTGCAATTTCAAACATAGGTAATGCATTTGTCTTCCTGACATCATCAGGAGACTCTACATTTCTTACAGAGAATGGCAGATAAGTAAGCATTCGCAAATTTTTCATATTATAGGATATTGTATCAAGTCCGCTGACTTGCATAATCTTTCTTATCTATCGAGTACACCTGACCTGTTCCTTTTTAGTCCTGTTTTTATTAAAATTAACTGGTTCAAGCATCTGGTCATAATTCACCTTTTCTGTGGTGGCTGAAAGGAGAAAGACATCAAATAGATGACCTATTATTTGCTCATTTTCATATTAAGCAATAAACTTCTACTTTCCTCCACTTTGGTTACTTAAGTATTTTCTCCCTTTTCTTCCTTCTTCAGCAGCTGCAGTTCAGTTTTAGCCTGAGCTTTCCAGCTCTCCCTTAGATGTCCCTGAAACGTGTCCTACCAGTCCCCGTGAGGAGGAACGCACCTTTGCCATCTTTTTCTGCCCGGCTCAGTGTGACAAGCCGGGCCCCTGTGTCACCCTGCCCTCTCTCTGGACTGTTAGCCGGGAGCAGCTGCAAACTGCCCGTGGCATGGCGCACGGGGATTGGGTTACTGCACGGAATAACCGCGTTAGCAGCTGGCAAAGCGCGCTGGCTCCAGCCTGGCCTGGCTGACCGGGCAAGACACTCGGTTCAGCGCAAACAGCACCAGCCCCACCTGAAAGGCTTCTGCATTCCTGGCAGAACTTACACCTGCCAGGTCCTGCATGGCCAAGGCAAGCCCCGAGAGCACCGTGAGAGACGCAGGTGAACGCTTCTCTTCAACGCTGCTGAAAGGAAACGAGAGCGAGAGGCGACACAGCAGAAACAGAGGCCTCGCCGCCCGCTCGCGTTTGAGCTCTGCTGAGAACAAAAAGGGTAACAAATCTGAAGATTTGGTTGCTCCTTCTCTGCTTTTACACAAGATCCTCTGTCACAGAGCGTGCACAGGAATGCTCTGAGCCCACAGAAAATCTTCAATCCACCCCTTAATGAGACAAAAGGTTTCAGGGAAACCCAGATGAAACAGCCAAGAAGGACCCTATTGATCTGCTTTACAAATGGAAAATACTCAGAAGCTAATGTAAATAGGAACAAGCTGCAAGAAATGTTCTGTAACCTTAAATTAACTACCTGAGAGCATGGCAGGCATCTTGCTGGTAGTTCTGCACTTCACTTAGCTCACAGTCATACAATCCTAGCAGCTTCAGTGGGAAGGAAAATGAAATCCTCCAATCCTTAGGGAAAAGTCACAGTTTATCTCTAGAAAGCATGAAGCTGCAAATCTGAAAAGATGCCAAAGTTGACAGTTAACTGCCACATACTACTGAAGTCTTTTTTTCCATCTCCTTCTTAAACTCTTTCTTCCATTCCCAGGCCAGACTCGAGTTTGGAAGTCAGTGAATGAATTCCACAAGTACTACAGTTTGTACTTTCCCCAACAGCTCAAAAGCGGAGGTATCAGATTTCACAGCCCTGTGAGGAGGCTGGCACGGCTTCAAAGCGCTGCTGAAATACCTCTCACTTTATCCTGAGGAGACAATGGCCTCTCGCAGGAGCCTGCCACAGGCCTTCCCTCCCAGAGCTGATTGTAACACGGTCCCGGCTCCTGCGAAGTATCACCAACATGTAGGGAACTTCACGACCTTGTGCCAAGGCAGAACTTCCCCGTAAAGTCTGAACCAAATCTGACAGCATTTGCAATCGCAACATTTTTAAAGATGTCTTGGGCCTGTCATGGCTCGAAAATGGGTTGGATTCAAGTACTATGTTGGCTTCAATGTGGTAGTCCTGGTGGGAAGCAAGTGCTTTCGACAACTTCTTTTAGTTCCCAAAAATAGCTCTGTACTACATTATCAAAACGACACAATCTTTAATTTTTCTCTTGACCGCAGTTAAATTTTAAAGAGTCAAATGGATCAATTCCAGAATTCATAAAGACAGGTCTCATAAAACCTTCCTATCCTGAATTATTTCAGAGACAGCCATTTTTGAAAGACATCATTTTCTCCTTTCTCCTTTGATATTAAGAAAAGTCAACTTTCCTAGTTTCCCGCATAGATAGAACATGCAGGATTTTGTATATTTTTGCCACTCCATTTACAATCAAAACCTTTCACTCCATCTCAGGAATGGTTGCAAACATGACTTCAACAGAGACAAGGGCATGCCAAAGAATTGGATTTTTACTAGGAATAGCAAAATGAAATAAGAAATAGGAACATAAGATGAAATACAAGTGGATACATAAAAGATAAATAGATATAAATATATCAAGATCAGCAAAACTAAGTAAATACTGCACTGAGAATATCCTTCTAAACTCCAGGTCAATGGAAAATTTTAATTTATAACTGTATCATGTGCAATGGAGCTGCTGCAATTCCAAACATGACAACTGGGTGATATATGGAATTTCCCGTGTTCTTATATGTCCTAGTATTTCAGTTATTAAATGACAAGCTGAGAAACAGTAACACAGAGACAAGTGACAATAAAGCTGGTGAAAGGATTAGTCAAAATTTGTCAAAGCGTGATGGAAACTATGGGAAGAACAAAACATGAGCTGCATTGGTGCTTGGAAAAAAACAAAACTCAAACCACTTGAGAATTTGAACCAAGGTCAAAATGAAACACTAGACACATTCATGAGGCAAGATGGCACATACTTGGATGATCCTTGATGGAAAAGCTTTCTAAGGGAAAGGGAAAGGCCAGGTGAAAGCACAGCAGTCGAGTGCTCCATCATCCCCTCTCCCTCTCAGCCACGGGTCTCCTTGCTAAAGAGCAAGGAGAAACAACTGCCAAGTTTCCAAGTTTTCCAGGAAAAAGAACTTACCCTGATTACTTAATCTCCTTTCATCCTGTTAGTCTGGTGGTCTGCCCCTGCACCAGTTCAGTGCAGCCCCTGAGTGACGAACAGCTCACGCAGCTTTGCTGCTGCACTGTCCTTACAGCACTGCCTCGCCAGAGTGAACCATGGACAAAAATCAAGGGAAAAGACTTTTCAGCTAAATTTGCAGCTGGCTCCATCAACTTGTGCTGGTTTTTCTCTGTGGGGCTGGCAAGGTTTGGGTGCTGAGGACTCTATCGTGCTCTGTTGTTCCCATCCACAACTGACATAACTGTATTACTTCAGGTAGGTTATGAAAGTGTTGAAACTGCCTTTCAGAGCCACGTCAGAGGAATGAGCCATTCTCAGGTGATGCTACTAAATTTGGCAGTCTCCTATCAGTACTGAATGCAAAGCTGGTAAGCCCAACATCCAGTGAATCTCTTTCCACTTCCTTTCCAATAATCTCATCATGAAACCTTTATGTTTTTCTAACTTCCAATGCTGCAATGATGCTTCAAGCTAAACCATCCAAACACTGTTAAGTCAAGAATCAGCTGCACGTTCCTTGAGGCAGAACAGCCACAAAATTCAAAGGCAAAATGAAAGAAGAATCTTTGAGGATACAGTTTGCTTTCTCTAATGAGTCCTCAAAAACAGCAATAGGGGAAGCAAGGTTAAAAAAAAGAATTATTTTGAGATAATATTTTAAAAGCAAGAAAATTAGAATTTGAAAACATAGCACATAATAAAGATCAGCCACAAGCCATAGTACTGGCTGGAGTTTCAACTTATTTAAACTAAGTATGCTGTCTCTTTTCCAACGTAGGCTCTATGAGCCCATATATTGTTGAGTAAACTTTTTCCCATGAAACCATTCCCACTTCAGTTCAGAGATAGGCATTATGGTCAAGCCATGTTTCTAACAATAATGTTTGGTTTGGCAAGTTGTAGTGTGGTTATCTTGGCAAACAGATGCTTTAGCCTATGCCATTTTTTGGCCCCAGTACATTCCAAATTATTTTGATGAAACTTCAAGTGTGATATGAAGGGAAAGTCATAGCTAGTAAATCACCTGGAGAGACTCATAAAGGACAGGTCTTGATGGCCTCACCCTGCCAAAGAAACAACACTGGGCTGCTGATCCGTTACAAATTGGAAATGCTTGCAGAAAAAGTGAGGGTTCTTTTTATTGCAAAAAGTCAAGAAAATATATACAGCAGAAAGAATTGTAATATGATCCTCCAGCAATGCTCACCCTAGAACAGAAGGATCATAACTCTGAAGAGCAGTCAGCACTTAAGTTCTCAAAGTCACTGAGGCAGTTGTCACAGCATTCCCCCTCTCTCTCTTTGTAAATTGTTATTTATGTGCATGCACATGTATGTGCACAGACACACACTTTTAAATATGTGGATTATTAACTTAAAGGTGAGAGTTCACATCAAGCAGGAGGAGGAGAGAGTTGTTTCTTTATCAGCACTATCTCACTTCAACAGAACAAAACAGAAAAAACACTGCAAATGGCAATAAAACAAAAAGAAGACATTTAAATCCTGAAATGATAGTTCATGCAAACATGCTTTCCTTGTGGTGTTCTTGATAGGTTTGCTGCTCTTTATCAGTGCTGTAACAATTGCAATGCTTTTCCTTCAAATACAACTTTTTTTCCAAATAATTTACAATATTTGCAAATTATATAAATCACTTTTTATAGACCTGAATACCTGAAGAAGCTAGTTTCAGAAGTAGCAGCAAATGGCTTGGTTCTCAGAAATGTGCCATAACCTCAGAGCACAATGTAAAAGACAGCATCTGTCAGTGCCTTGCACTTGTGGAAATCAGGCCAAGTCCAAAAGCTGCAAATAAAGATACTTCGTATGTCTGTCCCAATAAAGTAATTTCCAATGACTTTAAAAATCTCACTTGCTTTTAAAACAATAAATAGAAAAAATTCATAGTGCTTAGTTCCGATTTCTGTTCACACAGTTCTTCCCCACAAATGTTCAGATTCACCTCTCCAGCTTTAAGCTGTCCTCAATAAGAACCACAGACATGAAATCCCAACTTTCCATCTTCCCCCAACCCAAACGCTGACTGCTCAGGAGTTAAGAATAGCAGCAGCAAGCTGATAGAAAACTGGGAAAAGGAGAGCATTTGAAAATTAATGCTTGGATTCACAGCATCATCAGGATAGGCTGACTGAAAGCTAATCCTAGATACATCTATAGGAAATTTCATTATTTAATTTCTTTCACTGCACGTGGAACAGGAAGTATTGCACAATGACTACAGTTAAATGTAAATATATGACCTCTTAATTTCACAGACATTCTTCAGATATCATCTAAACAGGTAGGTAGATTTATATGTATTTGTCTTTCCCAGAAGACATCCCTCAAATCAAGCAGCAATAGAAGAGGATTATCTAATTTCTTGAGCAGCTTGCTACAGAAGCAAGAACCATACACAGACCTGTCTCACAGGGATAGAGCCTTCACCTGCAGGAAATCAACTCCAGACTTACCTTGGCCCAACAGAAACTGTTGAACTGTAGCCCACCTCACAGGGGTGGGCTCTTGAGTCCTGGGTGAATATTCAACATCCTCTGAAACACAAACAGTTCAACATTTCCTCCAATGGATGAATATCCAGCTTTAAAAACATCCCACAGGACATTTTCTTAACAGAAATCAAACCATAACTTGAAGCTCACACAAAACCCATCACTTCATGCAATGCACTAATGAAAAATACCTACGACATACAGATGTTAACACTGTTGTGGGATAAAAATAGAACTGAGTTTTCAAGGGCAGTTAGTGACTTTTGGTTAAGCTGCAGTCGGTGCTGTTGGAGTATTTACTGGTTTTACACATACACATTCATACACACAGACCTTCTAAACAGTCACTCTGATGCTTTCCCCATTTTCTCTTTCCTTGTCTTCTACAGTTTCACCTAACTCCCTCTTTCCTTCTTTTTCTCCTGAATCGGAACACACCTACACCATAGTGTATTTCAGGTCCTTCAAGAAAGAAGAAACAAACACAAATAATTTGCACTACTGTCTGCACAGACAAACACACTGCTATGGGCACTGTCTTTTCCTTCCAGCACATCAGTTTCCTTCAACAAGCTGCACTCCAGCAAAGGACTGGAAAAAACACATCTTAAAAACAAATTAATTAGCTTCCTACAAATTAAATTTTTCCTCTCTGTACTCCTAAAGCTTTTATCTACGGTTTCCTCTTTTACTCTTAACAATAAAATTGATTAAAGACAAATTACATTTCTGTAGGCATTGATTTGCTAAAGCTTTTGATAGAGCCCATTCCGGATGCATTATCCGATCCCATAGATCCTGCCTGGGAAGCTGCCACGGACTCCAGACAGCGTTTGAAGTGCAGTTATGCAATGGATGCCACAATGCCCGAGCAGGCAAATGATGGGGCCTTTCCAAGGGAGCCTTTGGTAGATGAGGCATTCACACCGCTCCGAGGGGCTCTGTGCAGACGCTGCAGCTCTGGGCACGGAGCGGCCCAGGGTGTGCTCAGAAGCTGCTGCACGGCGACCACAGAAGTGGTCATTGGGAGCAGTTCAAAACGCTTCACAAGAATGCTTTGATGCTATCCAGAGCAGTGCTACTGGCCAGTAGCTAAACTATAATTATGCTGGCTGGATCAGAAAGTCGGGGTTGAGTTGCAAGAATTCCCTTCTCAGCTCACCCGTTCCAGACCTTGATCAAGGCCAATGTACTTTTGGGAAAGTTCAGTTCCAGTGAAAATGTAAGCCTACAGCTGAAAACCTCCTGGGTTCAGTTTTTATTTTAAAATCTAGGTCAAGTCATTCTCGTAGCAGTGGCAGACTTTCTGTGCAGGTGGGGATACTCTGTACACAAGAAGGTACAAACAAAGAAATGTTTACAAAAATCTAACTGTACGGGTTAGAAAAAAAAACAAATTAGCATCAATTCATTATAAGCTTTGTCTCTGGCCTGACTACCATCTGTGATGGGGATTTTGTTATGCAGTGAAACAAGAGCAAGATAGAGCTTTAAACAATTGCCTCGAGCACACAAGTCCTGTGTTTATTCCTAGGAACATATTCATAAATTATAAAACTGAAGGAGGACCACTTTGGCTGTGTGGACTGCAGGAAATTACTTTGTCATGACATGTTCTGACTGCTCTGTGACCAGCCTAATTCCCACTTGTTTTGTTCAGGTGCATAACCACCATGTGCCTGAACAGTGGCACTGAACTCGGTGTGTCAAGGAGGAGTGATGAACAGCACTGAGATTTCCCACTAAGCTGGGCTGGGTGCAGCCACTGCCAGGGCCTGGCAGAGCTGTGGCATCGCCCTTGCAAACACTCATGCTCCAGGGGCAGGGCCATGGGCAGGGGCAGGACAGCACTGACTCTCCTGGCTGAGCCCTCCTCTGAGGTCACTTCTGCTCGGCAGACACCAGGTAAGGCCAGGCAGGACAGAACCACGTGAGCGAGGTTAAATTCAGCATCCGAGCTCCACTTGGATCATACCATTTCCATGGGCAAAGACTGCAGTTGTGGACTTTGTTAGGCTTTTCCCATTCCTTACTGTCTGTTTTTACCCTACTGCATCCCTCCATGCTACCCTACTCCATGTGTCCAGGCTTGAGCCTAGCACCCAGCTTTTACCCCCTTCAAATTCTGCTGGTGGGAGGAAGAGTGACATCTGTACTCTACTCTCTAAACTGGCTCTAAAACAGGGCATCAACTAAAAAATAATTACAACCTCCAATGTGTTTATGTGCTGTGTGCCTCAGGACATTGGTTTATGGAAGCCTGTGCACAAGACACTCTGACACCAAGACAAAAAACCTGGCAGGGAATCACTAATTTCTTCCCCTTACCCCCAAGAATCTTCATGATACTGAACCTCCTTTAAGCAGCCTTATTTTAAGTCTCACCATTAAAACAAAAGACAACACAAAACAATACACTAATATCTTATGGACTGCTTCATATGGTAAAGAACTATCTTGTTAATTCAGCTGCCTCTCAGAATTTAATGCTTTTTTTTTCTTGTCTTAGGAAGTCAGGGTACCTTACTGTGTTTGTATATTTCAGTTCACTCTGCCATACATTACCCTGATTAATTCTGGCAGTGACAAAGCTGGAGAAGTAATTTAAAATCATGATCATACAGAAGCATTGCACTTTCCTGCAGCAAAATCAGCATTCCTGTTTAACTCTCCTGACCTTTCATTTCCTGTGAAGGAGCACAGGAGGTAAAACCTGTTTCTGAAGGCACTACCTTAAGAGTTCTCACAAGTTTGTTTTTGAATTATTTTCCCTCATAACAAATGAAAATGCATTCAATATTACACCCAGAGAGACCACAGTACTGCAATGACACCAAACAGCTACACTACAGGTGGAATTAGACTAAAACACCAAGGCTATTCAACCAAGGAAAGTCAATCTAAATTTATCTTTGTCAACCTTAGAAAACAACAGAGAAGAAACCATGGAATGCAAATGTTAGGGATGAGAAATCTGACTTGTTTGCTGGGTAAAGTTTACTTTGAATAAATATGTGGAAATACTGAAAACAACAAAATATGCAAAGATGACAAAGGGAGAGTTTAAGCACATTGGACTTGTGATTTGTTTCCTCTGAGTTTCACTTCTTGTTTCCTTCTCATTATAGCTCCTGAAATATTTTTAGGGAATAATTATAATATAATGACAGTTATCTATGTCAATTGTAAGTCATAGATGGCTTAACTCCTCTTTTTAAGAATCGGCCTTAACTATTTTCAGACTAAGCACGTACTTCCTGTAACTTCCCAAAATAACATTTGGCGATCGCTGGAGCTAGAAGAGCTGCTGCTTGCTGGAAAGTGACACTTGCAATGTTATACAAAGATCAAATATAAATTTATCAGAGAGCACCTATCCAAATGTCTGTTACTATGCAATCAGTCATTGATTCTTCACTGACAAGCTTCTGAAAGTCAATTCTACTCTGCACACACACAAACCTAATAAGCAGCAAAAGAACCTCAAGAAAACAAAGAAAAAACACCTCAAAAAGCCATTGAATTCTTATAGGTTGGAGCACAGCTCTTCTCAAAAAATCTCATCTATTCAGCATCAATTTATATCGCTGTTATATATGACAAACATCCTGCTTAAATAACAAGGTTGTTAAGCAAATGGACTGACAAATCCACAACACAGTTATGACATTATTTGCTTAGTAAGGATATGTGATTATTTTACAGTGACGGAAGTTTCATTAGGAAACACTTCCACTGCACTGCCAGACAGCAAGGTGTGTAACACATTCTGTGGGAAGGAGACTCTGATCTGCACACCGAGTTCATTTGGGATCTCATCAAAAAGAAAATCACATGTTTTCTGAGCCACTGGTGTTCTTGTTTCTTGTTTTTCTTATTCTAAAGCCAGGATAAGTTTAATAGGATGCTATCTCACACTGGGAAGTTCTGCCTTTTGAGTAATGTTATTACCTATGTAACCATGTTCTAAATAGTGTTTATTTAATGATGTTTTAAAAAGTCCCCAAACAAACAGTGAGTTCACTTTTTATTTCAAGTGAAATCATTCCACATATCTAGTCAGGAACAAAATTACTCAAGCAGGTAAAACCCTCCCAGTATTCTATCAGGCCTTCATTTCCAGATGAAGATACCAGAGAAGAGCAAATCTTTTAAAACCAAAAGAATTCTATTATGTGGAAAAATAATCTTATTTCCCCCTCCTTCAGCTCCCCCTCCCCTCCTATATTTATGCTCTACGTCCATTTACTCACAGTAAAACTGAAGAGCCTGTGGTTTCAGGACCCACTGCCTGTTATGGCAATTTGCAGTTAAGGATTTCACACTTTCCCCTGTTCTTGGGTCATTTAAGTCCAAGCCAATGCTGCTCACAGGATGTCTCTAAAAAGTTCTGCTGGCTTGTTGTTTCACTAAGGCAGCACTGTCCCCAAAGTCAGCATATGGCAGTCAAAGAACATTTAAGCGCTAAAAGTGCTTCACAGAAAAAGAGGAAAACAAAGGAAAAGTTCAAAAAGGCACAAGGAGCTCACTGGTAAGGTGAAGAGGTGAGCAGCTCAACAATAAGAAGTTCCCTCCTTGAAGCATCCAAGGGAAGAGGTATTAGGAGGAAGAAAACTTGCTGACTGTGACCTTGAAAGAGACTTCTGTTTTGACAGGGAGAAGAGCATCATATCTTCAAGGAAGCTTTGAAGATCTGTATTTCATAGAGCTCCAGCTCTCACAATGAGACTTCTGGAATAACAAACACAGACTCCCCAAAGCACTTATGTGCCTGTAGAGCCATTCTTAATTTAAAGATACACTTGCTTTAAGCTTCTGTGTTTAGTTTATAGGCTTTGTTTAGCAGAGATCACTTTGACGAACATTTAGCGGGCATTGAACTCGTCTTCCTGAATAGCAGCAGCCTCCTGAGTCAGGGGTAAGTGTGACTGCCACTAATACCTTACAAAGAAGGGGTTTGAGAACTGCAGACCGGGCTGGAACTGCTTATCTTCTGGTGAGAACACCTTGGCTGTGCTACACTCACAACGAAACTCAGGAGTGGAAGGGACTCGACACAGAACGAAACTTTCCAGCAACTGAGTTTTCTGACCAAGCAAGATGGCATTAAACAGAATAGAGGAAGCACTGACGTGACACTGAAATCTGGAGGGACAAAAAGGGCTGGACAGTACTACTGTTCTGCAAGGACACAGTTTATGTAGCTTCCCTACCAGCATTTCTTTGTTACCCAACACTACAGGAGTTAAGTACTTCTTACTCATTGCTTAATCCTCCTAACACGTCGATGAAGGAGGTAAAAACCAGTTTTGCTTTGCATACACAAAACTAATGCAATAGTATCAAATTATTTATTCGCATTCATATAATGCTTTCGAAGAGGCAAAACTAAACAGCTCGCTCATGTCTCATTGTTAGCTCTAATTTTAAAAATAACACAGCAGGCAGCAGTCTCTTGATCTTTCACATCCATGTGTCATGTTCAAGCCCTTCTCCTTATCTTTCACCTCAGATGACAACCCTCAGGATTACCCACATGACTGGGAGACTGGTGATGAGCCAACAGATTACCGGGCCACTTCACACGGCCTAACAGGGAAGAAATCCAGGCAAATTGCCTCCTGGCAGATTCAGGAAGGAGAATTTCAGTTTACCTTTCCCTGATCCCGCTGAGGTGGCACCGACATGCGGCTGAAGGAGACGGACGCTCTCCACCAGCGGGCTGCGTTCCCACAGTCACAGGCAGGCTGTGGAGAGGCTGAAATGAATGCCAAACACGCTGCTGCTCAGGCCAGGCTGTCAGGAGGAGCCCCACGGCTGCCAGGGGCTGAGGAAAGGCAGAGCTCGTGGGAAAAGGGCGGCTGGGCAGGACGGCACTGAGGGCGGAGGAGGAGGAGGGCCAAGCACCCAGAGCGGGGGCACAGCCCCGGGGTGCTCTGCAGGAGCCATAACCAAACCCTGCTTCACTGGAACCACGGGAGTGTCTGACAACACCAGTTTAGTGCTAGGAGACAAGACTTTTTCTCTGAAGTTAGTCATTTAAAGGACAAATAATGACTTTTTGGCCTTGCATGGGCTCAAATGCATGTTTTGGACTGAGACCACAACCACAGGAACTGGAACTCACCTTATTTCCATCAACCTTTTAAAAACAAAAGCCAACCTGGCCTTGACTTCAAAAGATACAGCCTGAGGAAGAAACACTGACAAGTTTGCCTTGCACCCAGCTCAGCTCACTGCAGAATCAGGGTGTGCCAGAAATTTGGGGTTTGTTTTGCTCTCAAACTCCTGCCTTAATCATATTTAAAGAAAAATGAACTGCTGTTTTAAATTCACAAGCTGAAGGTGAAATTAATAGAGAGTGAATTGATAGATAGTTAAAATTATCAGTTCTTCTTTCAGTCAATCTTCAAAAAAGTAGAAAAACAAAGCACTACCACTGCAATGATGAAACTGAGCAGGACGGTAGCCATGGCCACAATAACCTGAGGAGAAAATCCCTGACATTTCAGCTTTATTGTACTTTATTGACAGCAAATAATTCACAACAAAACTGACATTTTATCCAATCTAACTAATAATTGGTTATTACAATTAAAAAACCCCAAATGCAAGCAAACAAGAGGAGAGACAGCTCTCACTTCCCAGGCTGGGATGTGGGCCCTGGGAAAAGCCCCATGAGCAGAGCCATGTGCAGCACGAGGGACTTCCTCCCTGCTGACATTCCAGGAGGGTTCAGCCATGACATCCAATAGCCAAATTGATTGCCAGATTGATTTTGAAATTAAAAAAAATAAAAGCAAAAAAGAAAGGCACAGATTGTGGCAGCCATATACAATGCCAAAAGCCATTGGATGGACAGACAGGAGCAGAGCTGTAAGTCACAACACTTCCTCTTCAAAAGTTACTGGTAAAAATATCAACGACATTATTTGGTGTTTTTAATTTTTTATCAATTCTGTAGCAGCATTGCTGCTCTAATGGTTTTTCCTTGCAATGCTTTATCCTCTACAAACACTGTAGGCAAGTTCTCCAGTCAGGTCATTTTCCTCAAATTAACCAACACTTCCATTTCTGTAGACAGAAGTAGGGTCCAAGACTGGTTGAAAAACCAGAACCATTTTACCAAGCCATGACACAGCGTAGCTCCACTTCCTGCTGTTCTGATTCAGTACAGTTTATGTGCCTACAGACACTGATTTCTCTGAGAGGTATTCAACATCTACAGAAGGCAGATTGGTTTTATTTTATTTTATTTGTGTCCATCGCCAAATACAACTGCCAAATATCCTAATATAGCAGAAACAGGAGTTTTGAGGATCCCACCAAGCAGAGCCTTTCCATGGGTTGTGGAGTGTTAGGGGGATTTCCCAGCACTTACTTTTCCATGCCCCTTCAGTAACGTAAAGTTCCAATTTTCAAACCATCCATCAATTCAGATCAGGCATCCAGTGTGGCACAGAACCTTTTACCAAAAACCATGGCCCCAGCAAGCTTCACAAGCCACAGAGTGTTTGAGTTCTCTCTCCATCCTTCCCTCTAGAGGCCTTGCACCCGGCCTTACTCTGTCTTACAGCAGACATGCAGAGTTTTTGGGCTGTTTTCTGGGACATCCAAGCCTGGCCACTGCAGGCACACATTAACATTCAATTATCCTGTTACTGCTATTCCAAATGTAGAACCAAAGCTTCCAACCTGAAAATACCTCAGTACAGAAGGCAGCGTAACACCTGCTTTCTCGAGTAGTCATTGACTGGCCTCCAGCTTTTCCTCTTACGTATAAACGTTCTTTCAACATACATCTGGAAATCACTCATTCCCTCATTCCTCATTTCATCTTTTTTGAGAATAGTATCACCTTAAAGATGCAAAGACAAAATAAAAGTTTTTCTCCAAACTGAAAGTTCTGAACTTTTTTCCACTTTCGCTCTTTTTTTTTTTAATGGAGATCCGCTGAGTTCAGAAACAACTTATTTACAGTATCTTCAAAATCCCATCTCAGTGAAAATACTGATAAGCAGAAAAACGCTGAGGGGACCCGTTCAGCACCTTCTGCTCATGGCCCAGCCCTTGAGCAAAACAGAGGGCACGGAACAGCTTCAGCTGAAAGTCAGCTGGACACAGTGCTCCGTTCTTAAACATGCACTAAGTAAGGCTACAGCACCAGAACATGCTTATAAACATGGCCTGAGGTCTCTTTTTGCTTTCTGAATTTGTACTTTTACTGAAAAAAACCCCCAAAACAACACTATGGAAGATGTGATATTTTAAATACTACGTAAAGAGCTTAGTATCAAATAGTAGAAGGACAAAAATTTATTTAGAGTTCCACAACATACACATCAACTCAAAATCAAACTGAGCTTGAACATAGCAATCTTTGCCAAAACTCAAGTGTGTAAATGCTGCTTGTGTTCCTGGAGACTGCTTCAAATGGTTTTTCCAACCCCTCTCATTTTCAACCAATAGCACTAATAATTGCATTCAGTACAGAGTTTTTGAACACTGAAGCTGTGCCAGTAACGGAGCCTGAAAGGAACTCAAATAATAACCAGAAACTTCCACTTGAAAAAAATTAAAAGCAAAATAAACTCCCAAGCATCTGAGTTTTACCAGCTGATCTAAGACTGATCCCATGTGCTCATTTTCAAACTTAGAGAAATGACAATCTGTTCTGTGGCAGACAGTGCAAAAGAATTCATAAAAGGATAAGATAGTATAGTACTGTATTTTTGAGGCATTTATGCTTTAATATAAAAGGGTTTAGCTCATAATCATCTATTTATTAAAGTTTGTAATTCATAAGAATAAAAATCTATGCTATAATCAAGAGTTTTAGGTTTGGTTATGAATGCACTTTGTTGCAAAAGTCTTTTCAAAACATTTGCTGAACAGGCATCTTTAATTTTACTTAGGAAAAAATAATGATTAACATAAGCCCTATGCACATTAACATCTTTAACAAGCTCCTTCTCTGCCCGTGTGTTATCATTAAGATGAATGGAAACCCATCAGATCAGCACTATCCCCCCTGCCCTCCCTAATGACAACTGTCACTTCCCACACTTTTGTAGAATTCATGTTTTATGAACAAAATTTCCTCATAGAGGTACAACTGTGAAATACTCCTACCAACATTAAATGTACTCACTGGTGCCTTTTAAACCTTAACAGTAGCTTCCAGCACCTCTAAACTTGTGATTTCAGTAATTGCCAGACTCTGCAAATTACCTGGAACAATGCAAAGCACAATGGACATTAAATGCTTTTCTATGCAAGGCACTTGAATATCAACACAGGCATATTTATTTATTTTAATATTTAGCAACCAAATCAACACAGTGAACATTTAATTTAATTCACTAAGATGGAGAAAATTGGGCAAAGGGGTTGAGGGTGGGTGAGTTGTTCTTATGTTTTTACTTCAGAATATATGCCACATTTCATTGCAAATAAACTCCATTAAAAGAAAAAAGAACAAAAAAAGAAGGCTTAAGATAAAATTAAATGGGGAACTTGGAAATTTAAATACTGGTCTGATGCATTTGGCTTTCTTTTTAAAGAAAGCCTTCTTAGGTATTAATGGTTCTTTGGAAAAATCCACATCACTGCTCATCAAGGTGAGCTATTCCAGATCCACTTGCCCCTGCCTACATAAAAAAGCAGCAAAGCCTCTTGTCTGCTACTGCTTGGTATCAGGACCTTTGGGAGGAGATTGCTCTGTCAGCAAGGGCCAAGGTTTCCCAAGGCAGCACTTGGGCAGGCACGGGTCCCTCTCAGGCTGCAGCCCCCCCACGCACCAGCACCCTCACTCTGCCAGCATCACCACTGCTGCAGCTGTTCCCAGTGATCTGGAATGATTTAAGCATTCTTAAGCTACAAGTCCTTTCTTAAGTGAATATTCTGACTTGACAGGGTCAAAGTGGTTTTATATGTGCAGTAGTACCAGCAGAGCTAAGGGACTGGTAGGCCTCCAGCAAAAGGAGAGGTGAAGAGCAGCTGTGCAATGGCCCCTTTATCTACACTGCAGTCAGAAGTGGACACTGCACGAGCCACAGCCTAATCCCAGACATCATAAACATCTCAAGGGGAAGAAACCCCTTCTTTAAGGGCTGACAGCCTTCCTGCAGGCAGAGCTGCTGCTGTGCCTGCCTGCCTTTTCCTGATAACAAGAATTCTTTTGAATGTGCACTAGTCCATGGAGTTGCTTAGTGGAAGCAGGAGGGACCAATGGGGACCTGACATGGCTTCAAATTCAATTATCACTTCAACAACATTTTACTTGAAAATCCATGATCTCAGTATTTTTCCAGTCCCCAAAAGAATTAAGACTCTGCAAATGCTATGCACAAAAGAATTTTCATCAGCATAGAACCAGTGTAAAGCAGAGGAGAGTCACAGAAGAATTCTTCCTTGTCGTGGCTCTTGCACTGATTTCCAGACAATCATCCGAGCCGTGCTTTTTAAATTTTATGCTGAAGTCTTGCTATGGCTTCCAAGTGATTTAACATGCTGTGAACCCTTCCCCGAATTCAGTGGAATGAGAGCTGTATCCTGAAGAGTCTCCACAAAACCGAAACAAGGGCTTTAGTGAAATAATGCAGGGAAGCATACTCCCTGCTCCACCAAATTACACTTCATTCTTAAGCTACAGTGGCCCACAGCCATTCTCAATGACAAACCATGGAGACATCACAGAAACCTGGAGGGACAATTTCAGATATTTGAGACAGATTACCAAGAAAACATAAAAGACCCAAAACCCAGTACAGCAGATAAAACAGTATCTAGTTTATTACATATAGAAAGAGATTTCCAGAATTTACAAACACCCACATTTTCATTCCAGGGAAAGAGTCAATTTAAAAAGTTCACCCTTTTTTGTTTCCATTTTGCTTTGTGGTTTCCTGTTGGTTGTTTTCTTGTTTTTCTTCTTTACAATATATACAATGGAAGACTTTGATTTCTTTCTTCTGATTTTTTTTGTCAGTTCCTGTGCAATTGACGAATTCAAGTTGACACTTGTAAATACCCATGTACAGTAATGTTTGTCTTCGTTGTAGTTAATACAGACTATTATTTTACAAGGAGTACAAAATTATTTTTCTTTTGGAAAGAATTCAACTCAACATCAGGGTTATCTTACAACTGATAGTATCAGTAAATATGACTGTACAATCAAGGCCCAGGGACCAATGACTCGTATTATATTATTTTCTGAATTACAATCTTAAAACAAGAATAGTACCCTACTCTATTCTTAGAAGCCTTGTTTTAAGCAGGTTCCCCACTCTGTTTACAACAGAATATAGTATACCTCAGTTCCACATCAAAAAAGATGTGCTGTAGGAAAAGTTACATTTTAATTAAAAAAGTACATGTATAAATCAAAACCTATGTTAAATATTTAATACTCTTCAACCAACATTAAGTTTTGTATGTAATAATTTACAATGATGATTTGTCATACAGGTTTTCAGCAGCAAATGAAGTTGTGTAAATGTGCTAGTAAAATACCCATTCTCACCATGATGTAGTGGTGGGCATATCAGTTCATGTGGCCAGCTAAGTCCTTATGGTAGAGGATGAAGTAAGAGAGACTTGTTGTCCAGGTGTCACAGTGCTTCTGCTTGGCACAACACAGGATGTGCAGCTCAGTCAACAACTCCTGAGGTTTGTGTAAAGTAAACAAACTGAACTGGATGCATCGTACCCATTTACAGAGGAAGAGGAGGAGGAGGTGAGGTCCTAGTTGTGATAGCATGAAACATTTATAGTCTTGATACCCATGAGTTTAAAAGAAGGATTTGTTGAGGTTGTGTAGGTCATCATTCTGAAATTGAAAGAGAAAGAAAATTAGCATCATGGGCACTTTAAAACTTTTCTGCAATAATTTCCACCCCTCTCTTTTTTTGTTTCCTTTTCTCTTTTAAAAAAGAGTTATCATCCAAACTGAAAGTGTTAGCACCTTGAAAAATTATGGCATACACAGTTGAACTGTACTCAAGCATGTGAATCCCAAAAGCATTTAAAACAGATGTTGGCAATAAAATTCAAAGCAGTCAGAAACACATTTAAAACTTGCAAGAGATTCACCTAAGCAGAAACAATTTAAGTGTCCATACTGATTAACTCTGACAAGCTCCTGTAACAAGAGAAAGGAAATCTCTGAACACCAGCCTGCTGTTGGCGTTTTTACCAGCTACAAGAAAGATCCACTGGATGTCAGGCCCTACAGGAGGCCTTCCCGGCCACCTGCAAACACCACGGCTTGCCTGGGAAGGATGACCAGGGAGTGGAGCATTCAGGGTGCAGCATTACCATTCCCTATCTGACATACAAGTTCTAAAAAAAATTGTATGTAGAAAATCCTGGTAAAGTTCATAAATTTATCTACATTCTGCTTCTCTCTGAGAGAAGGCTACGTGAATAACAAGGTCCTGCAACCCCAATAATGCACAGCACAGGTTTAGTAGAGAATGAATGCCAGAATCTGCCTTTGACCCTGTCCTCCCAGTTCTCCTCACCTGCTGGCTGCAGCCTCCGCGATCCAGCGCACGGTGTGCCGGTCGGGGTCAGCAAGTCCTCTGGACTTTGCCTTTCTGCTGCTGTTCCCCAGGCAGGTTGTCAGCCCCAGGCCCTGACCAGGAGCGAGGCGGTGCCCAGCAGGACGCACCCGGGGCTGGATGCCCTCGTGTCCTGCTGGCAGCTGCTCCAGCCCCCGTGGGGAGCTGGGTCCCTGCTGGGGGACAGGGGCTGAGGTGACATGCTGAGGCACAGGGCTGCCTCCCACTGCTCCTGAGGTCCTGTGGCACTGGCCGGCCACACACGGCCCTGCTGTCCCCACTGCCCACCACCCCTGGGCCTTCCAACCACAGCCTGGCCCCTTCCCCGCACACCACTGACCGGCAGCCAGATCCACTGGGGACCGAACCACGCAGCACTGAAATGAATACAATTTGTCTTTTAACTGGGGTTAGAGGACTACCAGAATTTACATTTCAGTAGTTTTGCTAAAATCTGCTGAAGCAAGACTCATATTTTACATAAAAGTGTGTCTATTTCTATGTTCAATATTAACTGTGCTCCTGAAAAGATAGGTAAACAGTGCATTTTCCTCAGTACAAATAAAGGCTTCCCGTAGACACGGTGAAGTAAAAAAAACTGAAAAGACCTCCTGTCCTATATTCTTTAATTGCACAAGAAACAAAATTTACTTTGTGTGGTCCTTCAAGTGAAAGGAAAGCCTATCCCTGAAAATGATGTGTGGTATGCTGTGAAAACTCCCTGGAGAATTATCTCACAGATCTCTTATTTACTTTCAACTTTCTTCTGCACTCACATTGCAATCTACTGGAATGTTCTTACCCGAATATCTATACACGGCTTCACATAGCTGTGCAGCTTTCAACTACGTTTGACCTAAAATTAGCCAGTAATGCCATACTTTATTAATAAAGACAAGCAACGAAGGAGAAATGGCTTCATTTAAATAGAGGAGCAAAGTGTGCGTGATGTGTGTGCTGCGTATCCGAGGTGGGTGTTCCACACCCAGCTCCCACCCAGCAGGGCCCAGAGGTCCGACCTGCCCTGCACTGACAGGGCAAGTGAAAGGACAGCAAGAAACAGCTTTTCTACATGGCCAGACTTGATTCTGCTAAGAGATTTTAAGTGCATAAATAATACATGATTTGCCATATCAGGGCCAAGTTCTACGCCTCTTCACCAGTATTCAGGTCATCTAAACTCAAATACATCATTGAACAAAATTGCCTTGGTATTGAACAAAACAGCCTTGGTCCCATCCAGTTCCTCACCAATTCCATCAATACGGCCAAGAAGTCATCTCAACCACTACTGGAGGGCATTTATTCCTGGATTCTGCAGTCAGAAGAGCAGAGGAAGAAAGACAGTAACAAGTCTATTGGAAAAACAAAACACTTCCTAGAGGAATTCACTAAGAAAAGAGAACTGAAGAAACCCACAGTTACAGAAATCCAAATGCTCATACATTATAGTCCTGTGCACGTGTAAAAAGAGTGAAAAATCACAGAAGCCTGAAATATCCAAGATTTGGAGACAGGCTGAAGAGCCAGAATCATGGTAGGACATGACCCGGTACAGGCTGAATTTCATAAAATGTCAGCTGCAGGTATGACAGGACACAGGGGCATGGAGCAGTTTCAAGCTTGTACTTACACCTCCAGACCTTCAGCAGTACAACATGGAAATCTCTCTGTCACCCTCTCCTAAAAATGCATTGGTAGCTTTTGTTCTCTTTTAATTTTGGGAAGGAAAAAAAAAAATCAGCTAGGATCTTTGCTAAAGACCATCTGAAACTATTGATTGCAGTTACTGGCTTTCATACCCAACTCCTCTGCCCAACCTCTTTCAACAAAACACGAATTGAGTAACCAAGAATGACAACCCATGCTACTGCTACAGTACAGTGGTGCCTGTTCTGTCTGAAAGCACAAAGATGGGTAGGAAACAGATAATCGGAGAGCAAAGCTGCTCCTCCGAGGTCACCGGAAATACACTCAACCTAGAAACCTGGGATCCATTATTTGTGCCTCCTGCACAGCCAAAAGCCCCATCTTCAGTTTTAGCATACAAATGTTCTTTGCTGGACTTCAAAAGAGTATTTCCCAAATTTTTGGCAAAACAATCTGAATCTCCTCTCTCCTCAGTGAACTATTGCAGTGTGCCTCAAGGTGAAAGAACCTTATTTGGAAATGAAGTAATTGGCTGGGTATCTCCAGCCATCAGCATTTCCTTAACAACACACAAAACAGTGCAGAAGACAAGTGTTTTAATAGAGAGTGCGAGGACAGCAGCGAGCTGAGGTAAGGATCATTAAAACTACTGACATCACTGTTGGCAACCAGAGAAAAGGGAAAACCTGTGTTTAATCTATTTCCTGTTCACCACAAGTTTCAGCTGGAGTCCCCAATAATGCAGTCTGTGGTTGACTTTATGGAAAAAGTTAGTGATGCAAGAAAAATGTACTGAAACAAACAAGCATCTTTAAAAGTTACTACAAGGTACCTCTGACAAGTAGTCTCTGCTCAACATCTGTTACAACACACATGCAGATAACACTGACGCACGTTCCAGCTGGCAGAGTTTCCTTCTCAAATCTCTTAGTCCAGGATGGATACAGCACAGCTAGCTGCAGTTCCTATTACAGCTGAAATCCCATTCTTAAATCCAGTAACTAAAAATAAGTTGATATTTCATTTTATTTCCATTATTGGGGAGCTGGAGAAGAAGAGTACTTAAATTTTGAACTACGAACAGTGTCTAGACAGCTTAATTTATCTTTTCTGAAGTTAAACAGAATTTTCATACATAACATAGATGTGTTGCTAAACTACACTTGAAGTGTAATCCTTACTCCTTCCTTACACTTCATTCTCTTTGAAAGTAACCAAAGAGGAAAAAAAAAACCAAAAACAAAGCAAACCGAAATGAAAACTCAAGCAATGTTCCAGCAAAAGGCTTTCCAGTAGCCAATTTAAACTTCCATTTCCTATTAAGACACAATAATGTGTCTTGTCCTTAAAACAGCAATAGAAATGCCCTTCCAAAGGGTCATTTAATTTCGAAACAGTCCAATAACATGAAGTTGCAGTTGAAGTTCCATGATCATTTCAGCAAATAAATGCAACTACTTTGTCACTGATTAACACAGCAGGGCAAAACACAGCTCCCGAACATCAGACCTGCTCAGCACATTGTGACACCTTTCCAGTGTCAGCTGGCATCTGTTTAGGAAACAGCTCCACAGGTGACAGAGCCAGGTCAAGGAAAAGATGGTTCTTGACTGAAGAAAATGCAGATTTTTCTTCCAAATCTACCAAATGAGGGTATTTTGCAGCGTCTGCCATTAACCTTGCTAATCCAAGCACATTCTCCAGAACTGTACCTATCCCATCAACACCTCATTTGAAACCATGAGCAAGGACTAGTTGAAGATTCCCTGTCAGTTACTAGTTATAAATAAAAGGTTTTAGAAGTGCATTTGTTGTTTACTTTAGGATCGTCTTATTCTGTGTAGATTAAAAAGCAGCTTCCCACGTAATGAACAGATCTAGCTCATAAAAAACAAAAAGCTCATGAACAAAAGCTGGAAACAAAAGGAGAGCCATTGTGAACACACTGGGGAGGACTCATGCAGGATTTCACCACTCGAGGTCTCTGTGCAGCCTGGGCACCCTTTGCCTGGACAGGTATACCGGGGTGTCTTTAGAAATCCGACACAAAGTAAACACATTAAGAAGTATTGAAAATCTCATTTACAGCTCGTCTTGGTGACATCTTCATGAGTCATCAGCTAATGAGAGCGAAACGCTGCGCACCTCGCCACCAGCCGGATCCATCCCCGTTTCCGCGCTCCCCGCACGGTGAGCACAAGTCGGGCCTGTTTACATTTTCCTCGGCGTTACTAATGCGCACACAGACATGAGAAGCATCTCCTTCGGATAAATTAAAAACATCGACCAAAATTTAAGCCAGCTCAAGTAACTCCTTTTCAAAGAGATGCAAATAAGCTGCAGCTCTTCCCCACTCCCAGCGACGCCGAAAGAGCCAAGGAATGCAGGCAGGAACAATGGCTGCTCCAGTGTGTTAATTGCGGCCCGGGTCTAACAAAAGCAATTCCAAACAGAACCAAACAAAGTAATTACAACATTGCTATTTAACTTGACAGGCTGTAATCTACATTTAATAGATAAGCTTTTCTTCCTTGTACCCCAAAATGCCTATTTCAGCTTTCCCGTGAACGTCTTAAATGGGGAATTACTGAAGATTCGCTTTCACCAAGTCCTTTCCTATAAGGCAGAGTAACGGAATTTGGTGTTTCCACCCGGTTTTGTCTTTATGGAGGTCATTCACTGCTGGAGGAAGGAACCTAAGGACCATTTACAGAGGATAGCGTCTTTCTGCTATTGGTTCAGACAAACTTCATGTACAGTACTGGGGAAAAAAAGCCGTCCTCACTACAGCAGAAAATTTTCCTCTTTTCCCCAGAAAGAGAAGGTGGGAAAAAACAACAACTCTGAGATTTTAAAAATAAGATGATGAGCAGAACCAGGTTTTTACATTTAAGAACCCATTTCCTGGGATGTAAGTACAGTGGGAAAGCACAAACTAAACCACACACATTCTTTGGATGAGCTTCTGCCCAGCAAAGAATTCTTATGTTTGATTTCAGCTTCACAGCGTGTCAACCTGATTTAAACTCATTCAGGAGAAAACGAAACCCATCACTGAGGTCAGCAAGAAAGGCTGCTGCCACAGACACGGAGCCAAGGACTGCCTGCCCCGAGCACCTGGCATGGGGGAGAGTGAAGCTGCTGGAGGTCAGATTTGCCCGGTTCCACCAGTAAAGAGGACACCAGCCAGCTCTCTGCACTGGTATAAAACATACTGCAAAAAGGAAATCACAAAGTTACTATGTAGAAAAAATATTGAAGGGATCTCCTGCTCTATTAGACAAAATCAGTAGCAATTAGGGGTTTGAACAAGACTGATGAGCCAAATACTGAATTTCTGATTAAATACTTTATCTTTTTAATTTTGGGGGAGAAAAGCTAGTGAATTTTTGGGGTTTTTGAAGACTAAAAGAAACAAGATACAACTAAGTTTAGAAAGAAAGAGCTTAAAATCAATAGCATGTTTTTTAAAGAAATTCAACAACTTTTCTTGCGGTGGCACAGCTAAGCAAGCCATAAAACAAAACAACTGTCCAGCAGTTGCAAGTTACAGAAAACCAAGATGCAGCCTGTAGGTTTTTGGTTGGTTGGTTTCTATGGAAGGAAAAATATGGGCAGAGTCTTTCTCATTAAAAGGTGTGACACTGTAAATGGGATTCTCATGTTTGTGTCTTCCAATTTTGTACGGACTGAAGGTCTGGATCTTTCCCTTCCTCTACGAACAGTCCATCTGAATAATCAGCTAAAGGTTGAGTCCAGCTTACAATGGAGAGAAAATCCTTTTGTTTCAGGACTGAAAATAATGATGTTACTACAAAGCCAGGGATCTCACGAGATCAATACTCCAAGTTCATCCCAAATCTTCTCATAATGCTCCTCTAATACACTTGGCAGCACTGTTTGTGTTTGATATCCTTCAGATAAACCCACTGCTGGCCCAAGGTCTCCTCTCCTCCCAGACTGCAATAATGAGAGCAATATCAAACCCTAAATGTGCACCACCTAGTTAATAGCTTCAGTCCTC
Source organism: Callaeas wilsoni (assembly GCA_013398955.1). Taxonomy (NCBI): domain Eukaryota; kingdom Metazoa; phylum Chordata; class Aves; order Passeriformes; family Callaeidae; genus Callaeas; species Callaeas wilsoni. The sequence goes on along the minus strand of VWPU01014571.1, from coordinate 39,292 downwards.
ACAGGGCAACACCGCTTGTGTCTTTAAGATTCAAATAAACTTGCGAATTCAAAAACAGGGATCATTCATTATTTTGGAATTTGTACTGTTCAGCTCACCAAATCTGCAGAGTCTAACCCTGAAGAATTTGTGGCATTCACAGCTCTCCTGATGACCCAACAACACACACCCAGTTCAAGAAAGCACTGCTGAAGTGCACTTTGTATGGCTGTATCCTTCAAAAAAAACCACTGCTCAGTTTCTATCTTTATCAAACATATAACCAAATATCAACAATATTAGAAAGGGGAACCCAGAAACAACTTCATTATGCAATTTGTTCTTCAAAGGAGATTTCTTAGAACTTTTCTTTTTCAAATTAAATTACTTTAGTGGCAGTTTCGAATTCAACAAACTCACCAATGCCGGGAATCATTAAAACTGCTTTGACTATAGGGAAGCAGATTACCTGGGTGCCTTCAGATGCACTCACACCCCCTCAGCTTGTCAGCAATTTAAACATACACAATTAATTTTGATCAAAATTGAGTGCACTGAAGATGTGCTTATATTATATCAACTAAATTACATCAGCAGTGGAGCTCAGAAACACATAACACCCAGTGTAGCTACCACATGATCAGAATATATCTCAGCTGCTGAATATCCTTCTCCTTCTGTGAAGCTGCATTTCACATGCCTTTCTGGCACTCTGGGCTGGTTCCCCATTCCAGAAGCCAAACCTTAGCACTTTCTCCTGTGCTCTTCTGACCCAACTTTATAATGCTCATTTTCTGCCAGATTTACTTTTCTCTGACAAAATGTAAAAAACCCTAAATAAATAGTCTAAAGTGCCTTGAAACTGTTTTTGTGACACATGCTAAATTGTGAGAGTTACAGCTTAAAGAAAGGAAGGAGTCACACCATTCAACTTTGCTGGAGCCATTTTCCTCCCAATGGACAAATAAGGGGAAAACGCAGAACAGACGGAAGAAAAACGGCATTTAGGAAGGGATAGAGAAGCCCCGCAGGGGGATAACCTGGCCAGCTGACCTTCACTTTGAAATTTTGCCAGTGCAAATTAAGTAGCTAGTCTGCAGCATGTCTGGGCAGCAGCGTGGGAAGGAACTTCTGCAATGATTTTGGATGAAACACTTCCTCAATTCAAAACAAGAGCACATTAAATATAAAAAAAGGTTAATAAGGAGGTACTGCAAAACACATTGTGAAAAGCATGCCAAGAAAACAAAGCAGAGAAGGGATAAGAACAAATGAAATATCATAAAGTTGACAAAATTGTACCAAGAAATTTGGAAAGCCAAGGTAGAAGAAAAGAATACATTCTTTTGAAACCGTCTGCTACTCCATAATACAAAAACTACCATACAGCAGAAACAGCTGAAAACACATTAGAGGTTGTGCTTTAATAAAGGGAAAGGAGAAGGCCTTTGGTAAAAAGCAACAGCCAAGTTTGTTACATCTTGAAGTTGGACTAGAAAACAATAGTTTAACCACAGATTTAGTTTTTCACCAAGATACCACCATCAGTCTGACATTAAACGAATTACATTAACTGCTTTGACACATTGTTTTCTGCCTTGTAGACCAAGATAAGAAATCCTAGAAAACTACTGACATACAGCATCATTTGTTTCAGTAAGAATGCATTTTCATGTACATCCACATACATTCACAATTTATTTCTAGTAATTTGCACTCATGTGACCTGACCTTTTTACCTTCCCTCTCTGCCCTAAATTGCAAAACTTCTCTCAGAGTCACATGGCATCTTCCTCTTCCCAGCACTTCAAACGTGGTGTTCAGACTCCTTTGACACTTCAGCTGATAACTGAAACTCAAAGCATCAGCCGTACTCAAAAGCTGCCACCGGTAAAGTGCTGTGGTTGGGGTATCCGACCTACAGCCAGGTGGACAAGCACACAACCACGTGCAGAAAGACCTGAATTCTGATTCTGCCCTTGGTTTGATTTCTTCTGTGGTTCTACTCAAGTTACTTTGTCTTAGTCTCAAGGAAAAGATAAAACCTCATCTATTTTCTACATGAACTTTTATTGTGAGGAGGAGGAAGTCGTGAAGTCTCAAACATGCCCAGTCGCTAGAATATCTAGGGAATCATTTTTCTGCCTTCATTTTCCTGTGTCTCAGTGCCTTGCCCGTGAGCTGAGAACTGCTACCTGACAGCAGAGCTCTGACGGTGCCAGGGGCCAGGCAGCAGGGTGGTAATGTCTTGACAGTGCCCACATGAAGACAGACGCAGGGCAGCACCTGGACAAGGTGCTATAAATAAAACATCGGGCAGCCACACACTGCTGAGAATAAAAAGAACTGAAAAAAGGCCTCATTCCAGGATCACTCCTACAAACTGAAGAATACATTCAGTGTGGGAAATGCATGTTTTGTGCTACATGGTCTGAAACTACAACAACCCATACACACTAGGGTGGGAGGGAAAAGTATCGATGCTTACAAAAATAAATAACATTTGAGTGTGACTACATACAGCCAAGCATTATTCCACATTAAAAGAGATTTATAATATTAAGTAAACTCTACGTGCAATAGAATTTTTAGCTGGGGAAAAAAAAAAGATAACAAAATTCCAACATCAGAAAATAAGCCTTCACTGGTAAAGCAAGAACTCTACCCTTCTCCTCCCACTGAATTAACAATCAACATACCCGGGACTGCAATGGGATTAACCTCAATAGCAATGCTGAGTGCTTTAATGAGCTCTGAGATAGTCCACTGCTAAACTATTCATTGCACCATTTAAACACTGAAAAACTTGTTTGTATATAGATTAGGTTTTCAAAACAACTGTCATCCAATTTATTTCCAGAAACCATAGTAACAAGAAAATAGTAAATACAGGGTGATAAAAGGGCACAAAGGAAATACAATTCTCATTCAAAACAATGAAGTTATCTCAAGTTTGAAGTGCATGAACAGAGGAGGCAGCACCTGGCAGGCACTTGGGGAGGGAGGAGCCCTATTTGGATACAGCTGTGAATTAAATCCAAATTATAAAGACCAATTAGACAAATCAAGTCTTTTACTGCTGTTTCTTTTGTGTTTCATTCAGCAAAATCCTAAAAGCCTGAATGGCTGCCAATATTATATTTTAAAGTTACTAAAAGCCTAAATGGACTAACCTTCACTTGTTCAGTTGCCATGATTTCAAAGGGGAAACTAATCAACAGTCACGTTAGCTATTTAGCTGCAACACCAATTTGGCATTATGAAACTGTATAATTACACCAGCAAAAGTAAACTAGGTGAAAGTATTTCTCATTTCAGAATTTTTGGTCAGATATTTTAAACTTTTTTTAAAAAAAATTCCACATGAAATTCTTTCCATATAATGAAAGTCGTTCACACGAGTATCAGTAAGAATCTCCCTTGATGATAGACACTGTATTATTGTCACACATAAATCTTCCATGAGCTGTCAAATCCAGCATTAAGGACAACCCTTTAGAAGCTATTAGTATAAGTCAATTGAAAATTAAAAGCATATAGCAGTACAGATTAAAGGCTTAGCATACACACTAAAGGATCTGTCAATGATATCACATATGAAGATGTCTTGGTGAATCAGTGACTGAAAACATCCTCCAGACATTAACCTTAGCAAAATACATAAGAATCCAGCCTTATTATGCTGTATCACTGCACTTTATAATCTCATAAAATGGGAAGTTCTCTGTTCCCATAACCTACCACACAAACTTGTACCACTGGCCACCCAGTCCCCTTAACCACAAGAAGAATCTGTAACTAACTTGGCCTGCTGACAGTCTCAGGGATTACAGAAGTACCTGGTGATACATTTGAACCTCTCCCCAAAATGAAGAGGAGACCCCTGCAGCCATCCCCATCTCAGCCCAGCACTGCTGGGCAGATACTGCAGAGAAGCTGCAGAGGGGAAAGGGCAGTTAATGTATGAGAAAATCTATAGGAAACACGGCTTCATTAGTTCCACGGCTCACAGATCAGCTGTTTGTATAAGCAGTTTTGCTTGGAGCAGTGTTTTGTCAGTATTATTACTGTTATGTTATGCAAAGAATGTATTAAATTCTTAAATATTACATGAGATTTAATGGATTGTGTATCGCATGTGGGAGGTCAGACAAGGAGGGTAATGTTCCATTCAGCCTTACAGATGTAACTTATAAAACAGAAGCCTGCATTATACTTCAAGGAGCAAGTGCAGATCAAACATATGCCTGAGATGGAAGAAGGCAGCCTGAAAAGTAGATGAAAATTATAAAATAAAAATTTAAATATAATTTAAAAAATAATCAGTGCAGTTTTCAAGAAATTTTACAGCTCAGTCCCTTTTAAAACAATTTCTGCTTTCACAAGCTACCTATAAATTCTTCCTGTATTCCCCCCTTATCCAACAGAATATTGCATTGGCTTTTTAAGTTTTGTATACATTTGGAAACTCCCTGCAGCTCCAGCAGTAGAGACTCTGAATGTCCTTGCTACAGCAAAGAGGACATATGAAGAATGGCAGAGTATCCCAGTTTCTACTTTCCATCTGTATCTTCATGCCAGAGCCAAAAATATTCTAATTTAAGATCCAGTTCTCTTAAATGAAGGTTTTAATTAAAAAACTAGTTTAATAAAGCTAGTATTTTTGTTCTAAAACTTCAATTTTTTTGAAGTACACAGCACAGCAACTAAAGAGACCTCAGTCTATGTTACTTTGTACATCTGTTTTCCAGTAACAGCAGATTTTTCGTGTTATTAAAGTTTTTCTGAAGATGTTTCATCATTTTAAATCACTTGAGGAACAAAAGAAAATTCTGCAAATATGTTACCATGCAAAAAGATACATTTTGCAGTTTAGAATTCTATCAGAAGGTCTATTGCCTATCACATTGTTCTCTAGCATGCATTTTCTACTTATCCCATGTACAAAAGTAAGAGTGTAACACCACTGCCTATAAGTGTGTGTATATACAAAAAGGAGCTAAAATAGGCTATAGTAGCATGAAAAAAGTACTTTGATTGCATTACTGGAAAAAAAAGCTCTCCAAAACCAGGACACTTCACTGCCTCAAAAACAAACACCCTCCCCCAAACCTCCATATTGTCAGACAAAATTTATGATTCCCAGTTCAAATTCTGAGGACTGTTAGAAATAAGAATTAGCATGGAAGGAGAAGGGAAAAATTAACTACAGTTATTTTCTACAGATAAATACATCCTATATTGGTAATAATTGTTTCTCTATTACATCTTCTCCAGTCTCAATAATTGTGTATTCCTCTCTCTCTAGTTACCAACTATGCATAAGGTTTAATGCAATGTTTAATTAAGAATCATGACAACTACAAGTCAGGAGTTTTCTGTAGCATCTGTAGGCATCTTGTTCTACAGAGACAATATGATGAAACGCAAACACAGAAACCTTTTCTTTCTGGAAGCTGAAGTCCCAGTACTTCAACAAGAAAACACAGCCTTTCAAACTTTCATTTTTGTCTGTGATTCTCTCCTACCCTGCAGTCCTGGTTGCTAAGAGAAAAGCAGCATCAGGGTGTGTGGAAGCTCGCACAGTGGGAGCCACAGCTTTTCAAAATAATACCTAAAGGTGTAGCAAGTTCTACTGTAAATGCAACTTGGCATTTCTCAGTTACTCCCAGTATTGACATAACAAAGTGTGGCTTTCAGGCAAATACACCCCCTGAAATGGAGCAATTGCTTCCTTCCAAACTTCAAGGTCACTTCAAAGGCTGCAAAACATCAGCACTGTCTGAAGCAGTGGTTGGAAGGGATGAAAAAGGGATGGTGTTCTCATCTCACTGAAGATGGTTAAATTCTTTCAGCTAAAGCTTCCCAGTGAATTTCAACTGGAGAGGGACTAGTAATAAGCATGGGAAATTTCTGCCTTAAGCACTGCAAGTTGTCAAAAATATGAGCAAATTAGATGTTCTGCTATTTTACCATGCAAAATATAGACAATACAGATGTTCACATGACTTTTTTAAAGTGAAAAATCTTCTTGTAATATACATTGTCAAAAGAATAAGCAACTTAGCTAAAATACCCTGAACTTCCTAATAGGGCAAACGTAGCAATTATTTTAAAGTTACCTCATCTTAGACCATCAGATTTTTGCTAGCGCAATTTTTGCATAATTGTAAAGACAGATTTTTATTAAAAAGACCCACGAACCTCCTATCTTTTTCTACTTTTTTATTTGTCAGGTTTCTTCCACATGGGCTTAGGAATATATCTACACATGCTTCCATACTCTTCTGTGCTCAGATGACTCCTTTACTGCTGCTTGAAGTGCACTGTCAGCTTAGACATTCAAGGGAGGACTAAATAACCAAATTTTTCTGCATTGTTCTTTCAGTCAGAGCAATCTTGTATCAACAAACAGTAATAACACATTCAAATGTGTAAGATTTCAAAGCTGTGGATTTTGAATGTTGAACTGGCCACTACAGTTACATGATGTATTTGAGATTCAGAAAATAATAACCCAATTCATTCAACAAAGCCATGCTTCATTGAAAATTAATGGAAATGTAAGAAAGGAAAACAGGGGTTTGGAAATATCCCACAGCTGCAATTTAGATGTAGTGATTAAACCAGGGAAGTACACAGATGTCTACTGACATTTGGCTTTAAAACATTTAAAGAAGACTTTCTCTTCCGCTTAAAGGTTTACAAACCAGATTCAGTTACAGGAAAACAATGCTGTAATCTTCATTTACAACAAATCCCATTAGTAAGCAGAAGTCATTAGTAGTAACAAACAGATCTGAGCATAAAGAGAGGCAGTATTTGAGCTATGGGAAAGGCAGTGCTGAGAGCAGAGGCTTCCCACTCCCACCCATGGATACCAGCTGCTTCTTTGGACTTCCAGGACTGTCTCAGTGCAAGCATTTCTATAAGCCACTATTGCTATTCTTTCTTTTATTTAGGAAACCAATATGCAACTATAAACTATGTTTATAAAATTATAATCCATAGTCTGTAATATGTAAACAAGTGCCCATTACGTAGAAGCCACAGATGAGCGTAATATTAGATTGTAATACAAAACAGATTCATTTTCCTTCTCCAATTGTTTACATTGCCAAAGCATCCAGTCTTTACGATATTCTCCATACAAATCAAAACATGTTGTGCCTTAATGAAGAACGAAACAATGGGTAGCTTTTAAAACACTGCATTCCCTGTAATATTTTGCAACCTCAACTGCAGCCCGAGTAGACAGGGTACTCCAAAGGCTGCAGCAACTACAGAGCTTCTGCTGTCAGATGGCAGGGAGAAAAAGGGACATTTTACTTTACTGCACATCACCCCTTCCACCAGCCTTGGTACTGCAATCATTTAGGTGTGTGTTTTTATGTGACCTATCCCACTTTTTGGCTCCATTTGCCACAAACCGGTTTTATCTCCNTTTTTGGCTCCATTTGCCACAAACATTTGCTCCATTTTCCCCCTCCCTCTACACACACAGGTACCCAGAGTGATACACATAAGTATGTACATATATGCACACAACACATTCAAGCACTCTGCTGATGTAGGCTAGCATAAAGCAAAATTTATTTCAGTATTTCCTTCAAATGTCTACACTATGTGCTATGGTCCAGCTCCAGGTAAAAATTATGTGTTGATTTATCAATTGTTAGAAAACAATGTGCTCCAAACATGACCTAGAAGCTTGCAAAGCTCCCATCACTCTTTGTCCTGAAGCTGCCTGCAGGTTCAGCTTTGGAGAGGTAAAACAGGAACACGGGAGTCACTCAATACTTAAGAGACAGCCTTTGGATGAGCAACAGTGTTTCAGTACTTTGAACAGGAAGTATTTTAAAGTACTACCTTTTGCCTTCACCTGCAACAAAGCAGTGTTCAAGTACTGCTGTAACCTGCATTACAGCAGTAGCCAAAAGAAGCTAGGCTAGGCAAGGAAGAGGGGAAAACAGCTTACAGAGAGGCTCAGGTGTCTTGTGAGAATACACCTTGACTTTTATTTTCAGTGATTTGAACGTTTGTCAGAAAAAAAGCTTACAAGAGGCCCTGGTATACACAAATGAAACTACGTTAACAAGCAATATTTAGCCTTCCTATGGTTTTAAACCACTCTCTGCACTTGGTGGTGGTTGTTTTTGTGAAGATCAAATGAAGTATTTGTACCCATATATGCCCACAAAAAAATAAAATACAAAAAAGTAATCTTGTATCTACACACCTAAAAAACCCCAAAGCTTCAAGCCTCTCCATCTTAGAGGCGGCAAAAACAACATGAAAAGAGCAATCATTTATAAATCAGTATACCACTGGTTTACCAAGAGGGAACTCATAACTTGCTTTGACTTTGAAAAGAATTTATCTGTTCTTCAGCTTAAATTACAGCAGAGAGGCCTCCCCCAGCCCCTCTTCACCTGTGGATTTAGCCCCTTTTAAGCTCAGGAAACTAACTGTACTCCCTGCCCCACAACATGCAGCTCCTCTGCAGCTGATACTTCATTTTTAAACCTATCATCTGGGTGGTGGGAAGGCAAAAATACTGGAATGGATTGTTTAGGTTTTAATTATATTATCATTTATGAAAAATACTATCATTCTGAAAGGCACTTTCTATTCACAGTGCAGAGCATCTCTAACAGGTCCTCTGCCTCATAGTTTTTTTCTATCATTTCATGCATACCTTTCTTTTGGAAAAAGCAGACGCTCAGGTTCAAGACAAGCAGCAAGCCCCGGGCTACAATACCAGGTTAAAGGGGGTGGGTGTGTGCTTGTGCCTGGCACACATTCCAGCAGCTGGGAAACAGCCGGACACTCCAACCACGGCACAGCAGCTGCAGCACACCCACTTCAGAACCTTGCTGCACCTCCTGCATGGTTTGCTACGCACTAACAAGTGTTTCTACACTCCAAGTGAACAAGCATCACAGAGGGGAGAGCAGCTGAGCCAGACAGCTCTTCCAAAGGAAGAACTACATCAATACTAGAAACCCACAGCACTGGGGTTTCTAATACAGTATGTCATGATGAAATGTGGGAGGGTTCTTTTAAAAGTCAAAAGATGGTGTTCATTCTATTTCATGTACAGCAAGATATTCATAGTAACCACTTGTAATAAAGAACAAGGAAGAGTATCATACATGTCGCTAATATGATCATTATGCTGCAACTTTTTTGGTTCCCACAAATATGCAAACATTTGCATGAAGTGCAGTAAGAGCTCTGAGTTACACTAGAAGAAAAAAGGTTCACATCACTATGAAACAAAGCATCAAATAAGATCCACACCACGTAAGTACCTGATGCCCAAATATCTTAACTCTCCTGAGGAGCCCTTCTTCCCAGCATTCTCCTGCAACCATTAACCGTTCCATGATGTACCTGCACGTGCCAAAATCCTTGCATAAGTGTGCTTATAACCTGAATGCCACACATCAGAGAGACAGCTATAATTACTTCAGATTTCAAAGCATATCTAGCAGCCTGCTGGCTCTTCTGCATGTTCCTGCACATCAGTTGGGAACCATCATTCTAGATGGGTTTATTTTTGTAATTTTGGAACAACTACAACTAATCTTGAGAGAATGCAACTGAACTGCAAATTAATAAAAAACATTTGTTTGGGGAGGGGAAAAAAAGACAGAAACAGAATTCTGACTTGCATTATCTTTTGTTTCCACACCATTCACAGAATGTTTTGAAGAAATTCAACTTCACTTTTCTTTCTTTATCACCCAAAGGTTCTAGCAAGGCACTGAGAGCAACTATCAGTATAAAACATCATAGCCATACAGATAGATTTTCTTTTTATTCGAAAAGTCCAAGTCCAGAAACTCTGTCACTACACTGCTTTCTTCTATAATTAGAAGGTACAATATAGCGGGGAATAGATGACCCCAAGGCAGGCTGTAGCCACAGCACAGGGACGGGTGTGCTCTTCAGCACAGCTGTGTGGGTCCCTCTCAGCAGAGCTCCCAGGAGAGCCACCACCTCCAGGTTTCACTGCCGCCTGGCTGTGTGAAACCAAAGTTAGAGCCAAGCTGAGCACCATCGGGGTGGGCTGGGGTGTCAAGACAAGCGTGTGGCCAAGTGAGAAGATGCAGAGGGAGCTTCATACCATTCTTGCAGAAGTAAGGCAATAAAGGAAGTAAATTGAAGAGTTATGCCAACAAATCTTACTCTGCAAAGCAGATTCTGAGATGACAAAAAGACAGACGCGTGTTTTTAAGTAACATGAAATGCAGGCGTGTTTCCTGAGCAGTCAGCTACCCTTCTATAAGCAGCCTCAAAGCCAATTATAGCAGACAATTTGAGCTAAATATAAAAACCCACAAATCTCACAGTTTGAGATAACATCCAAGAAGGTGTTAAAGTTAACTTCGAAACTATGCAACAAGACTTCAGCCTTCTCATAATGAACATGGCAATCATGTCCGTCAAAGCACCCCGTGATTTGTGGGAACAGAGAGACTGAAGAGATTATGTGGATACTTCACATATTTCTCCAAGAGTAACAGATGGAATTTTTCTGCTCACAGAACTTCAGAGATGAGAACTTGACTGTGCAAAATATCAATGGCCAGACTTTAGCTTGTAGCTTCAGTAATCTCCACATGTGATCAGGCTACAGTCACTCCAAATGCAGCAGCTGGATTAGTGAGGCTGTCATGGGAATACCACAATATTTGACATACTGCAACAGGGAAAAACAGGGATCCAGCCTGCACACGGACCTGTAGCCTTCAGAACTTCATCTTTTTAATTAAAAGAACTCCTCCATTCTCACCTCAAATGCATAGGTAGGCTGTCATCCCTACATTAGCCAGAACTCAGGACCTGGCTTATTTGACAGCTTATCATATGTCTTCTCCCTTCTTAGGGAGGCTGCTCCTCCATTTGATACAACCAAACTGCATCTTTTCTGTTCACAGTAACATAGTGCAGCTGTCCCCTCTTTCCAGCTGATTTGGACCTGAATGTTTTGCACTGCTTCTCCTCCATCTCTAGCTGCCCAGGAAACCCTTCCCACATGCTACGATACAATCAGTTACCTCATTATCAGAGAAGAGTATTTCAGACAGCCTTTGTCAACCTCTCAAAGCTAAGTACCCAAGGAAAACTTCAAATACAGCTGCCAATAGAAATACATTTATATCAGGAAGTTGGATTGAATTCTGGTTTCTGCTCTACAAGTATAGTTGTGGAAAAAAACAACTTCCATAGAAACAGAGGAACTGAACAAAGTTCAGTGTCAGTGACAGTTTTCTAGGCTGTGCTGCAGCTCTCTTCCTTCAGTAGCCATCAGGCTGTAACATTATCCTTCCTCATGCATCTGCAGAACAGCAGTATGTATGCTTTAAGAAGCAAGGGCACTTGAATGGATATTGAGAGCACCAAATTCACCACTGCTGGTACTCAGCTCACAGCTTTACTCAGCCACAGAGGGAACCTCAGCATCTTGCAGCTCCTCTTATGCTGCATTTGTTAAAGGTTCTCTCAGCAGACTCAGACATACTAATCAAAAAAGATGCTGACGTTCATCCCTGAGTACTTGTACACAGAACAGTGCATCAGGTGGGCCTGGCACACTTCCCTGTGCTAGAGGTGGCTCCGTGTGTCCCTCAGAGTCTGGCCAGCTGGACCAGTACCCCATCCCTGCATAGACCAAGCTGCAGCAATATAATATTTCAAGGAGTGGAGGACTACCAACAGATCAGCAGAGCAATCTAAGGAGCTTTACACCGTGGCTTTGCACAAAACAACCAAACAGGTTTGAGGCAGACTTCATTATCTACCACTTCCTTCACTCCTAACAGCTGGTGATTTGCAGGAAGCAAAAAGAAGTCACCATTGTCCTCCTCCTCCCCTACCATTAGAGCACTGAGATGGTTAGAAGGTGGGAAGATCAATTTCTCCAGTCACTCAGGCAGGTACATCCTAGCAAGGGACAAAAAGCAAAGGAGGTTTTCTCCATACTTTTGTTTTTGCATGATGTGACTGGAACCAAACCAACCAAAATCCTAATGCTTCTAAGCTCAGTTCTGCAGTGTCAGTGCTCATCATGTAAACAGCCACTCTTTCTGTATCCTTCTAGTGCTCTTTTTCCACCCACCAAGAATGCCTTTTAGATCAGCTCACCAAACTCATTTAATGCAAATTAGAAGATTATTCTGATGACTAAATACAGTGTTAACATTTAATATTTTCAGTGTATTGGGTAGAAACACTAGACACTCTCAAAACTGAACAAAGGTACAGAGCTGCTTGGAATAGTAAATATTAAAGACTGTTCATGCAATAGTAAATATTGACACTTTTGCTGTATTTCATAACAGTAAGAAAGCATTCTCTTGGTCAAAGAAGAAAAGCTGGGGAGGTTTTTTTGGCTGGTTGGTTCTGATCTTATTGAGGAAGCTTTATACACTTCTACTCAGTATTTATAAAAAAATAAAAATAAGTCCCCTTCCTTCCATAAACAGAGGCTCCTTTTCTGTATTCTAAGAAGTGTATTGCTGAGATTTACAGTCTCTTTCAAGGAAGGACTTCTATAACTTAGGATTAATTTACACTTTGAGCTATCAAATTTTACGGCAGTTGTGGAAAGAGAAAGTGGGGACGGGGAAGGAAGGAGGAAGAAAGCAGGACAAGCTCTCAAAGGGCTCATATTCAGTCTTCTTCCAAGACAACTGTGCCTCAGCAAGGAAAAGTCAGATGTATATATCCACATGAATAATAACTCCTGGTAGCATAGCCTTCATAGTAATGGATTCTACAGCAGCTTGACATTAGGCTACGATGAAGCTCGACAGTGTCCAGATTTAGACATAACCTAGCTCTTTCCATTAATTAAGTTTTCCTCCAGGATAAAAGACATTGTAGAACATTACATTTAAAGTGGGGCATTTATTTCCCCATTGCAAGACACTGATGGTAAAAGTAAAACAAAATGCCACTACCTTTGAAAAGAATGCCCTATTTTTTTTTCATCTTTGTAGTCTCTCCAGTCTTAACATTATGCAAAAATCTCCAAATTCTCTTTATTAATGTCTTTTATATTAAGTCCACCCAAATTAAATCTAAAAATACGGATAGTAAGCCTAGGCTCACTGTCTTCAAGTTACCAGTGGTTACCACCCTACAAGGCACTCCTATACCGAAGTGAACTTTGTTAAGGAGGATTTTTAAAAAATTATGTGAAAATATTGTAATACTCTATCCTACTCTCTAGCAAAAGAATTACTGACATCCTTCAGATTCAGTGACTTCCAGCTGTGGGTTGTACTCTTGCTCCTGAGCATTGGTAACTGTGAGACGAGGCAGGGCCTGAATAACTCCCAGTTCTCAGAGCACACTGAGACATAACCAAATACCAGGGAGTGTGTCCCACTGATTAAGTAATAAAAAGTGTGTTTGGAGTCTTGTTGCATAAATACCAGTGTAGCTGCTCACCACTACAGTGAAAGCTAAGTCTAAATAAAATCTTATCACTAGTATCTGAGCACTATCCCAAACCTCTCCTTGGAATCTGAGAGGAAAATTATGACTGTGACCAGGATGAATCACATTCCCAGATGGACTTCCCAGTACTTTTTCCTGGCTGGAAAGAGGGAAACTTTTTCCAGCTTATTAAGAAGCAATAGCCATATTGGCTTGCAGCACTGATGAATTTCACAATTAGATCCAAGAGTCTCCCTTGGAGGTGCAGCTTACTGAACGTACAAAAAAAGAAAAGTGAAGCTCATGCCTTCCATCTAACCCTGCCATGAACAAGAACATAATTTTAAGTGAATGACAAAAAGATCCCACGAAGCCTGAGAGCTCAGGAAGGTAAGAAATACCCAGCTGGGTCAGATTGATGGTTCACCTAGTCCAGAATTCATCTCCAGCAAGGCAGAAAAGGTGCTATTTAGAGAGAACCAATAGCCCACGTCCTGTGGTCCCCTCCCCTCACACCCTCCCTGCTGACCATGAACTCTCCTAACCCTGTTTAGAACCTGCCTACAGCAGCCTGTTTTCAAAACATCCTCTGGCTGCAAGTTGCATAAATTCACTACCTGCTGTGTAAACAAACACTTTCTTCTTTCATCTGTCTAAAACTGATTCCAAACCAGTTTCACCAAGCGTCCTGTAACTCTGGTACTGCAGGGTTTCTGTCAACAACAGCTTGGTGTTCACCCTTCCACTGGCTCATGATTTTGTAAACCTTGAACCCGCTGCCCCTCTCAGCTGCCCACCTTCCAAATCAAACCCTTCCAATGATGCAGCTCCACAGGAGGCAGCGATACCACCCCCTGGGCTGAGGCTGCCCTGCTCTGTACCTTCCCTAAACTGAAGGCACTAACTCTACCTTCTTCACATGCGGGCACAAAAACCGGACCCCGTGCTCAAAATGTGCTGAGCACATCAGTGTTTTAAACACCAACAAAAGATGTTTTCTTGTCCTCAGTACCTTTTCCTGATGATGCAAGAGGCACACACTGCCCAGGTTTTTCTGGCTTTTTTTGGCTGCTGCTACTCCACATTGCTGACAATAATCCTGGAGAACTGTCAGTGACAACCACAAAGCCTTTTTTCCAAGTTGCAACTGTCAGTTCTAAGTTCAGCATCACACAAACATGGTTTAGAATAATTTTTTCCTAACTGGAAAAAAATTCTGTTTAAAAACCTATGTTTACCTATGCTGACATTAGTCCACCGCATTCTTGCCCACTGAAGTTATGCGATGGGCTCCTGGAATTCCTCTGCACTTACATAGCATCTAGCTACCCAAAAGTAACAGTACTACCATTTTTCATCAGAACTGGAATTATTCTGGGCCTGGTGCGAGGTAACAAATCGAGCTGCTGCTTTGAGTGATGTCTAGAAGCCACAGGGAAGGCAAGTGAGATCAATCAAGACCACCAGAGCTAGATTTATCATTGTGGGAAAATTACCAGATACAGGAGATTTATTAAACAGAACAGAAATTGGGTGCAAAACAACAAAACTGAAAAAAACCCAAACCCACTCATCACACCTCCATGGCTGATGATGGCAAACAAAACCTGCAACGGATTGTCCATGGAATTGTAGACTATCCATGGATGGAGCTATTTGAACATCACTATGGAAGAAATTAGATTTTGTAACACCAACTCTGGTGATACTCTAGCATGACAGACATCAGGCTTCCCAATGTCATTTTGTATCTGTCAGCTATCAGTCCTCGCTTTTACCTTACAATGAAAAATGACTGTCAAGAAGAATCTTCAAAACTACTTTTTAAAGAGTTAATGTAAAATCCAAGTAACATTGGAGAAAAAAAAAATCTAATTAAAAATCATACTGAAGATTGAAGCAAGATTCTTCTGCTAAAGAATTCTGGCTTTGGGCAAGTTGAATCACCACAACACCAACAGAAATTATACAAAAACTTACCCAAATTAGAGGGCTACAACAGCTTATCACACAAGAAAATTAACCAGCAACTGTAAACAAATGCCTTGAGAACTTTTCTGATTAATATAAGATCTTAAGAAAATGAGTATTTTGGCTCACTGCATCCTGAGCACTGTTAAACCACCATAGAAATCATCATTTATCATGTGCAGAATTGCCAAGGGCTGTCCCCTAAAATGTACTAAAGAAATTTCATGTAGTAAAAGTAGCAGATCTAAGGTTTAAAAAAATACTGGTAATTTTCATTTTTGGATATGATTGCAGTTTGCTCTGTGAAAGAAAAAAAAACAAACGCACAATATCTTTATTCAAACTCAAAATTTAAATTAACTATCAAAGCTCCATTCCCCTTTTTGTTGGTCAAAGGAACCAGAGAATTCTGTTCTCTTGAGCACCAAATAATTTCAGACAAAAAAATTCCCAATTTTTTTTAGTTTTATCAGATTCTGTTGTCTAGACAGTAACTTTGCAACAGAAAGCTAATTTTTTTAGCCATACCTACTAGATCCAGGACTCTGTTGCAGGTTTGTGGGCACAGACTGCTTCCTAACAAATATAAATATCCCATTCATTTTGTATTTTTCATCTGCAAAGACGCTTATACATTGCAAGTAACAATTAGCACATCATACCTGCTGAAAAAATGCCATAACTGACTGCCCCCCAAAAAAGAACCCCACTAACTTCCAGATTCCAGAGTGCAAATTAATTCAACCTATTTGAAATCTACTTGCACTGTCTTCCCCCCAATGTATGTGTTGGGATTTTCTGAATGTTTGCTCAGCATACCTGTTTCCAGAAACCCCTACCTACTCTCTAAGAATCAATTCTATGTGGGACCTGGACAGGTACTGATGGACAAGTACTGACTTTCTTTTCCTGAAATTCTGATTGCTGAGATACTTGGTAGCAGCCCAGAGCAAGTTCATTCTGGTACCAATGAAGTGTTATTTTCTGCAGCTGAAATCACTGAAGCCTAGTCTGCCATTTGTCTTCTACAGCAGCTTCCAGCACCTTAACTCTATTTTTCCCAGTATGAAAATATTAAAACCAGAAAACCTGTAGAAGAAGAAAACCTGCTTTTGGTTCTCAAATGAAAAAAACCTTGTAAACTTCTGTGCACTGTCTCATAAGTATTTTTGTTTTGTTTTCTTCCAAGTCTGCCTTGTAAGTAGTAACAAAACATGCCAGAGTCACCCTAAATACAGAGAAGCTTTTGCTCCTGATTCACAATGACCACAGAAGCCCTCCTGGACTACAAGACTGCCCAGTGCAGAGCTGTGAGCACACAGACAGCAATGCAAAGTGATGGCACTCTTCTTCTCAGCTCTTCCCAACCAGGCACGTGCTTCTGCACCGAATAAACCACTGGCATATTCTCTACCCATCTGTCACCAAATAGCTGGATGATAAAAAACACTTCTGGAGAGAGAAATAAAAACAAAAAATGTTCCACTCTTAATTGCAAGGAAAAGTGTTGGATGACTTTGCTATCAGGAACCTCCCTCCAATGCTTCCTGGTCTGAGGGCTAAAGTGGGAGTTACATTGCAGCTTCTCTCCTTTTTCTCCACCATCATTAGGGACCAGATTGTTTTTCTGAAGGGATCAGGGCTGCCTTTCAGTTTCCTAAGCAGATGAAAAAGGCAAACGAGCCTGTGGAGTAGGAGACTCAGAACAAGAGCAAATTAAAGGCTATCAAGCACAGAAAGCATCAGTAAGTTTGGGGAAGAAGAAAAAAACAGGAAGGATTTATGTGCTAAGGAAGTTCACAAAGTAAATTTTAATGTGAATACTTGAGGGAGAACAGCTGGAAGCATTAAGCTGCATGGTGCTATGTGTTGCAGCCTCTCCATTTTGACCAGAGAAGCAGTAGCTCAACATTCCTCAGGTATCAGGAAAGAGCAATTCATCTGCATCACTGCTTCTTCACATAACGGGGTTTTATTTTCCAATTATAAACAGGCACTTGCATCAACTTCTAAATTAAAAAAAAAATTAACATTATTAAAGGATCCAGTTCTCTTGGGAAAACCCCCAAACATTCCTACCTATATAAATCCCTTTCCATACAATTTAAGTAAGCTTTGCACTCAGAATAAGTCTTTTCCATCTTTAAAGAGAAGGTGCAAATAGCTCATTAAGATGAAGCTGTTCTCCAACGCTGTTCCTTTCATCTTACAAATTCTTTCCCACCTTGTCCAACTCTAGATGGTTGGTGCATTTCGATCACACCAGGCACCAGAAAACCTTAGATGCAATTTCGTAAACTAAAGAAAACACTACCATTTCACTGATAACCTCACATTACATCTGCTACCTTTCTCTGTGAGAAGAATATGTCTTAAGAGACAAATCTCTTACTTTGAAACCTTAACATATCTTTAAATTCTTCAAGTTTTATATTCAGCTTTTGTATGGCAAATCTATTTTCAAAATTCTCTGAAACCTGTATATACAACAACTTGTTAGTGAGTTGCCAGAACACACACATTGGCTATACTAGCGCAGGCTAGTATATGGTATTTATTTCAGGTATTTGGTTCTTTATCCTGCACATCCTGAGTTTAACTCAGTAAAGAAAAGAAAGACTACTACTATCACATTTACCTTGGCATCTATATCCAGTTCTCCCCTAAATAGCAATCTGTCCCACATAAGTCAGAGGCAATAAATAATGTAATTTATAATCTGTTTAAAACAGGGCAAGGCTATGTGTCAAAACACTACAGGTCATCTCTCTCCTCTTAGCAATTCCCTCTCTGTTCATTAGATCCAATATTTTAGTTTCTCTAATCTGCATTTGCCTTTAAAAAAATGAATTTTTTAAACTCTCTCTAAACTGCAGAAAACTTAACAGGAGAAAACTGAGGTGCTGACAAATGAAATTAAGATACTGACTTAAAGCTGCACTTTTAAGTTTGATATTTCTTGTTTGATACCTCTAACTTCGGCGGGAAGGAAACATTCAGACGCATTTTAAAGGCTTTAAAAGGTTGCCCCAGTAGCATTTGAGCTGAACACCATCCTCCTGCCCATCTCCAGAGGTCACTTTGCAGCAGTCAGGTTCATTTCAAATCACAGACCAAACATCAGAATGGAAGGTTTATTTATCCTCAGCTGACTAGTAGTATTCATGTGTTTTCACTTTCATATGTGCTCTATTCCCTTTGACCAATTATTATTGAGGTTCCCTGGATTGGGACTTTCATCTAATAAGATATCAAGCTAAGGAAGATGAAGCACATGATGATGACAGGTTGGTGCATCTTACAAGGATTATCTGTTCTCTTGCATCCTCTTTGAATTGGTCATACTTGACTACAAGGTAATGGACACAGTACAGAGGAGTAAACTTAAAACAGTTTCATTCAAGAAGTTTTAGCAAGACCAAACTCCACCATTCTGTCAATCCTTTAGGAGTATCTCTTACGTAAATGATAATGGTTTTACTGGTAGATCAATTCCTTTCTGAAATTCTATGCTAATTCTACTCTCTGAACTTCTTCCCCAAGGCAAAGACATGCAGCAAACTTCCACTGGAAAACTACCCTGTCTCTTCTGCATGGCAGAGCACAGCTGTGGAAGAAAAGGGTGTGCTCTCTTTGAAGTCTCATTATTAGCACTTGGATCTGGTAAATATAGCTCTCCCTCCCGCACAGCTCGAGTGATCACGCTGTGTGTTTCATTGCCTCCTGCTTGTCTGTACCAGTTGTCTGGCTGGTGCTCTCTCTCATGTGCCCCAAAGGAGGAACCTCCCAAGCTATCTGGTTTCATCATCCCTGGAATCACAGAAGATTTAAATTTAGGTGACTGTGGTCATAAAATTAAAGAATTAGAAGCTGTTTCTCTCCTCTCCAAAGTGCTCCAGTTCCAAGCTGTTTTAGAGGGAGTGACCACGCCAGCCTCACCTCTGCTGCACCAGGCAGCAGCTGCACGTGCAGCTTGCTCCAGGTACACAGAGCCTTCCACACAAGCTGCCTAATAACTGTGGGCAGGGAAAAAGACAGATCATCTGTCATTTGTTTTGTAACAAAGTATCACTTGATGTTTAAAAGAATCCAGTTCTTACTAAATAATACAAGATGTGCCTTTTAAGATCACCATTATTCCTAAAAACCAATCAGCAAGTAGGAACAGCAAGACAGGTTACAGGGCAATGAAAGCAATCACACACACGACTCAATGTTAAAAACAGAGGAAAGGAAGCTGGTTTACACATCAAACTCCTGGTTACAACCTTAATGAGGCAGGCTTGAGAAACATCCTGCTGCACTTCTGGACAAGTTTTAGCAGAAACAGCTACCAGGATGGAGGAAGGGGAGAAAGCTTAACAACTCCAGCTTTGTGAACAAGGTGAAGATTATTGATTTGGGGTTTATGAAGACTTTGAATGCCAGCATGTTACACACTCAGCCAGGGCCCAGCCAGCGCTGTGCAGAGCTGTAGGGATAAGGAGTGATAAGGAGTGATAATGATTATTGGCATTGTTCGAACTGCGACAGCGCACGGGACCCCCAGGCACAGCTCAAGGCTTCACTCTCTGGCTGCTGCCCCAACACGGGAAAATGACAGTCCCTGCCCCAGCAGGCCTACAGTGAAAGAAAAAAGAGACCACTAGATACATCAGGGCACAGGAAGTAACATCAAAGTGTTTCTCAACGTGTTGTGAGACTCACGTACATCTCACCAAAGGCCACAGACTGGCCACTTCTCATTAATTAATGAACGTAGGGCTGCAATTGCACAACTATTCAACATCCTTCCTACGCCCACATCTAAGAACTTCCACCCAAAGGGTAAGACTTCTTACCTTTAGCAGACTAGTGCAGGACACTCAACATTAAAGGAGTGAGTGTTTGGAGTTGTGCTTGGGTGTTTTCATTCCTGCAGCTCATCTCAAGCTTTAGGAATACATCGTCACTGTTATGATGGACTGGATTATCATTTGGATGGTGAGAAGATGAGCAGCAGGTTACAGTGGTGTGGCTTCTATCAATTCCTTCATGGCCAGAGGCCTCAGGTTACAATTTTATTGCTTCCTAACTCAGCCCACTGAGCCCACAGCAAAGGTCATCCATCAGGTATTCCACACATGAGTTTTTAGGTTTCTTCTTTTTAAGTAAAAGTTTCATTAACTAATTTTGGTCTTTGGGTTCTGCTTTTAATTTGCCATTTCATGAAAAGATCCAGAAAGTTTTTCTTCGAAGTTCATTATTTTCCCCCTCCTCTATCTTTCTAGTCCTAAAATACGAGGGAAAAAAAATCTTTATTTCTCCTTCTTTGGAAGAATGTCTTAAGCTTTAATCATTTAATCATTGCTGCAAAAAAAATTAAGCCCGCATCTGTTTCTAATTCTCAAATAAACAGTAAGATGGCAAAGATTTCCAATCAAAATACTTGCTTCCAGATTTAAGGAACAAAACCTAGAATCTACCTTGTGGCACAAAGTGCATCCCCTTCTAGGACCTAACAGTTCAGTAAATGACTGATCGATGCCCTGCAGGTCCAAGTCATACAGTGGGTAAGGTAAACTGCCAGCTCACCTGCTGTTGGTACTCTGACAGGCTTACAGGATAAGCCTCAATCACTGTGTTTTTTCTCCTGCCTAACTGCTACACAGAGTTCACAGTGACACATTTCCCAAGGAGCAAGAGCTTGTATGGTTCCATAAGCACAAAGAGAGCAGACAGAAAGCCTTTCAGGAAAGCTATTCAAGAGTAAACAAACCAAAACAACAACAAACCCCTCACCTCACTACATGATTCAGCACAATCACTCCCATTTCTATTAAGAACTGGAAATCTTCTTTTAAAAAACCCAGAAAACTCTCCATAGCTGAAGGACAGAAAAATTATTGTAGTAATTAACACTCTTAAGCAGAAATTCAGGTTTCTAACCAGAGGTGTTCAGTTCTGGTTTGGTATCCCTGACTTAGCAGGTATGAGACAAGACCATGTAAGGAGATGCAGCCTTCTGGAGTAGGCACTGAAAGCTAAACAAGAGTGCAGTAGCTTCTAAAAAACGCATTAGACTAACCATAAAGGATGAGATTCGGCTGCTTAACATCAAATGGGTTTATACAAAAACAAAACAAAAGAACCTTTGTGCATAAGGCTCACTTCCAGCCATTAGACTTAGAAAGTTTTTATGATCCTAATGCAGGAAAAAAAACAAGCCCCTTCTGCTTCACACCATCATTATTGTCCTGGCCCAACGAAATATGTGCTTTGGAAAGTGAATGAAAATGCTGCAAGGAGATGATGATCACTGTTTCATGTCTACTTGAAGCCTGTACAAGCCTGTCTTGCTGTTGCTGTAAATGTTCCCACTGACTTTACACTGCCCCACCACCCACAGCATCCCCTCCTTTGCCCTGGCAGCAGGGTCTGTAGCAATACAATGAAATTAATCTGAATTCTGATTTCTGCCCTCCCTAGGCCAGGTTACTTTTAGCTTGGATTAGGTCCCTGAGATAGCTGCCTGGCTCAGCTACAGGAATGCATATACTCAGGCAAAGGAGGTGTCAGCATGGGAGCTGGGATAAGAATCCTTCTTCAAAATGACAGTCTATAAAGTAGCAGTGAAAGGAGGGTGTCCAAGCATGCCCAAAGCTTCCCTCGTGCAGCTACTCATGTACAGGTCCCATTCATGCTCTGAATTGACAGAGCACAAACTCTCCCTTGTCCAGAGGCTGTTCAGAGACACGGCTGTAACCACACCTGCCCCAGTAACTCCCCCTTCTTCTTCCTGGGAAGAGGAGGCCCAAATCAGACAGCAAGTTCAGCTCAGCAACCTGACTGAACACAGGAATACACTGTCATACCCTGCAGCCAAAGCCGTAAGGGGCTCACGGCAAGGGGGGAAATCTGCTTTAGTCAAACGCAAGCTGAGCTGATGACTGAACCTTGAATAGCTGTGTGTACCTGTGGTCCACATGAGCAAACAAAGTCACTGAACTTACCCTGGTTAAAATTATACCCAGTTGTAAAAAAACCCCAAATAACCCTGATCTAGTATGAAATGTCCCTGTGTCTTCTCCAAAGGTCTAAATGAATCTTTCACTCTGTGCCGTTGCTTTCATTTGCCCAGATGAGCCACTACTATATACATGGTATAGAAACACTTGTATTAAAATGCTATCTTCCTTAATTCACATTTTTTGTTTCTCTGTGTAAGTTTGTCTGTAGGCCAGCCTTTAATGTTTTTTTCATCCTTAATCAAAGCCTTGTGTGTGAGGACACTGCCACACAATAACTTGGTAGTATTCAGCCACATCAGAACACCCTATGTTCAGCAAACAGAAGTATACGAAACAGATTTTACAAATCTATTACATACATGTCAGAAATATTTCACAAGTGATTTTAATTTCAAATTTCTGATTATCCTTTTTCTCTGGAAAACAATGCTCTTGACCAGATTGGCTTCAACAGCCCAGAGCACGCAACTCACTGTAATGCACACATACACTTCCGCAGGAAAGAAAGAGTTAGAGCCACTAAGAGTTCAACAGCGTTCACTCTCAGCTTTTACATACCGATAAAGAACCCTTGGAAAAGAGCATTTCCACACATACAGCAGCTCTACAGCACTGAAACCCTACCTACATCCCCTGTACTCTGAGGAAACGTCACTCCAGTGAAGTCAATGGATGTTTTGTTACCAATTGCTGAATGATAAAATACCTCCAACAGGCACTGTTCTTTTCCACAGTTTTTTTTTAAACACCCAAGACACACCTTTGTATTTGAAAAGAGAGGAAATAATTAAAGTTCTCTCACTTCCTCACTCAGAAAATACTCACTGCTTGGATTAGCCACTAAATTAACTTCAGCTGTAGAGAAAATGAGTCATTAAAACAGAACAATCAAAAATTTCACTGGAGAGAAGGGGAGGAGGTAAGGAGAACTTTAACCTTCCTCCTCTCCTGCCAAATAAATGGCACAGTAGTTTGAAAAAATAAGCAGAACGCAGTAACATTTCTTAATAAATAAGGCTTAAAACAGAAAGCTTTAGAAAACTGAAGCAAAGGAAAAAACCAAGGCCAAGCTACAGACAACTGTAGTAGCTCTTGGAGACTTTAATGCTCCAACTGTACCCAAATACATCTGGAAACCTTGTACAGAGCAGCAGAAAGGCAGAGCTGTCTTTAAGAGGTTACTTCTTAATGTAGATCATAATGTCAGAAGTTCAACAAATAGTTAAAAGAAAATTTTGTTTTACAATCACGCATCTGCTGGACAACAGACATCCAGTTTTGTAATACACCACTGGGGACAAACATGCAAGAGATTTTTTAATAAAATAAAAAAATTTTCCTTCCACAGACTCATCTGAATTGCTGTGAGACCAGTAGGAAATGTTTTAGGAAAACTGATGTTTCCTTCTATCACAGTCAGTTACTTATTGAATATTGGAGTCAGTTACTTATTGAATTCTCCTATAATCACTAAATTTGACTGAGAATTGGGAGCAGAAAGGTGGGAACCCTGCCTGTTTCTCATATGGCATCTTGAGTAACTATACCAGAAGGTCTGGAAGACAGCTGTCTGAAGCCATTACATATATTTTTCATTTTCACCTGAAAATATTTCCTACATATATATGACCTTATCTAAACAAGAAAGGCTAATTTGTCAGTGTGGATTTGGATTTTGGCAGAAAATGTTTGTTTGAGAAGACGACTAACACAGACAGCTAAACTAGCATGAATACTAAAGCAGCAAGCACAGGTTTGGCAGTAAAAGATGTCTTTTCTCAGATCCAGACTACCTGAACCAAAACAAGCCAAAATTGAGAAGTGGCGTTTTTTCTAACAGCGTAAATACACTTATACTGCACTCCTACTTCAAAGTAGCAACTCCAGGGTGAGTGAAGAAGCAAACCCACTTCGATAAACGCTCTCAGATTCGCACCCAGCACAGCTGCAAAGGCCCCCTGGGCTGAGGGATGGGTGCTGCAGCTGGTCAGCATCACAGCTCACTAAAGGCCCAGTTTCACAGCAGCCCTGCAGACAACCTCAGACACAGCCTCTGCACCAGGCACAAGCAGCAGCAGTGTAGGCCAACTCGACTGTGGTTTCAAGGGCAGTGTAAGGCACTAATCACATAAGGTGTTCTAGTTGAAGATTTGCTGCCTGAAAGAATATAGCAGATGAGGTTTCACAGTTGGTTTTAACCACACTAGGCACTAGCTGCTGTCCAGAGAAATGTTTCCGGATTCCCTCCTAAATACATTTCCAAGTGCTCCCCAGGTAAGGCCAAAAACAACTCTCCAGAGAAATACATGGTCAAGGAGACAGCAACACCAGAGTGGCCTTCCATTTAAGCTGATGGTAAACCTGTGTCCTGCATTCTGCTTCTGAAGTGCAGCGATTGCCCGCACTTACTGCAGCCCTCCCTGGCCTTCATTCTGTCAGATGTACCTGCACGAACTGAGCCTCAGGAACCAGAACAGAGAACGTCACAACAACGGTAAAAGCTGCAAGTGTCAGCAAAGGATATGCAGATAAAGCCAGGGAAACAGATTCCAGACAGTGACTTGTATCACTCTTGACTTCATAAAACCAAAGAAAAACCTTTCAAAAAGTTACAGTGAAGAACAGTAAGAAGCTACTACAAGAGTGCATCAGTTAAAAACACAAACAGGTTGCAAAGTCCTACAAATAATAGGAGTCCTGTAATGCAAAGGCTACCATTACATGTTCTGTAGTCCTCTTTTTTTCTATGCATAAAGCAATCCTGCTAATAGTCTTTTGCTTTTACCTGTTCCTTCAACCCAAATGCAAATGCTGAAATGTGACCCAAATCCATGATTAACACCACAGGGGTTATTTGATAAAGGAATAAAAGCTGATGCTACTCTAAGAAACACAGAAGTAAACAAGCTTGAATCAAGACAGATCAAACATCTCACTAATCTTCAGGAGAAGTTTTGGAAAAGATGAAATAACCACGGTAGGAGATAGATACTGAATTACGGATCATTTTTAGCCCTTTAGAGCTAACTCATTACTATAGCTAATTAAAATTAATGGGGACTCACTATTAATTCAAACAGAACTGTGTAGTAACAGCTTCCAGAAAAAGAAAGAAAAACCGTTAAAGGGACACGTTCTAAACTGAGGCATGCTGCCCTAGTCCCACCAACCTCAAGTAGGTACAGCAATTTACATCAATTGGAGATTCCTCCTCCTCCATGCCAAGGTGAAAAATAATTCATAGCCCATTCACGCAGAAGGATCATTCAAACCTTCCTCCGAAATATGCCTACACAAAACTTACAAACACGTTATATGTTAGAGGAATTTTTTTCCTCTAACAATTCTTGGCACATCAACGCTTTCCACTGCTGCAATCCCACAGTGTTATCAGCACAAGGCTTCATTCATACCTATGTTTAAAATTTTATAACAGCCTATCAAGCTAAGAGATTATGAATCATTCAAGCCATTAAAGTCCAATTACATCAACTGAAATCTGAGCTTGCCGGCATTATTCCAATTTCTCTTTCTGCTCACTCAGCCCCTGTACCCCTTCCTCCACAACTTTCCCTTCTCCAACCTTGTGAAACTTCTCTTACAGAAGACCCAGGAGCTGGCCAATTTACACAGCATGCCTGTCACTCTTATCCTTCAATCCATTTAACCACCACTTTTCTGTACTTGTGGTTTTGCCCTCTCCTCTCCCCCACCCATCTTCCTATCACTTCATGGATTATCTGCTCCTGCTCCTCTGGATCAGGCAACATCCTGTATCCAGGTCTTTTTTGTGCCTACACTTCATTTCTGCATGATTATATCAGTTCAAATACGTTTAATTATCATGTACATACTGACGCTTAGCTTCACGGTGGATTAATTCAAATTAAAGTGATTAAAATTATCAAATTTAGATTAGCAAATGAGGAAACTTATTTTTTTATGTCCTTAATGGTCATTCTCAAACACCAATCACCACTAAATCATGATGATCTGCAATAGAACCTTTTAATTTAGCATTTAATACAGTCCCTAGTTAGACAATACTATTAGTGTATATTTATGCAGATTCTTGACACGAAATTAATGACCAACACAGGTCACTATTTAGTAGCTGGTTAAATTTTATATTATGACTTTTCAAGCTCTGTTTGAATGAAAAACAGGTTGAAACTAACAAAATCCCTGAACACCTAATGAAGTTACTTAACAAAATACATGTTGCATTTAAAGACAAATTTTTCCTTTTTTTAAGCCTCATCTCTCCTTTGGTAGGTGAAATTGAGTGAACTTGGCTGCTGTGGAATTCAAAATTTCTGACTTTGCAGAGTTCTTCAGGTTTTTTCACTAAAAAACGTAAGAAAGGAAAGCTGTTTTCCTATCTTTTCCACTGATCTCATTCAGTTTTGAATAAACATTAGGCTACTCACACTAAAATTAAAATAAATTTCTCTGGGTATCTACTGAAGCAGCTGCTGTTCTCAAAAATGAGGTTTTAGCACTTCAAACCCCACTCATGTTCACTAGAGCAGTGGGTTTATTTCCTCTAAACATTTGGTAGTTACGTTGATTGAAAGTTCAGTCTTAATTTAGGTAGCATTAATATATTACAGCATATTTAGTCCTGAACAGAGGTTTATTTTTGAGAAAGCAAGACAAAAATTACTTCCACCTGAACCACCCCACTTTCTCAACCTCTGCTTGCCTTCTCCAGGGATGTGCTACCACCACCTCAGGGTCAAAACAGAATTTAAAAGAAATGTAAATATTTGCTCTCTTCCTGGGAAAGCACTACATAGGGAAGAGGTGAAAAAGAGGGGATGTGCTTACGGAGAATTGCATCAGTATAATTAGAGAGTTTAAGCAAGCTGGTAAACGTCTGTATAGGCAATCCCTTCGCTCTAAAGGGTATTTCCTAATTAAAAATATGCACCCCATTTTCCAGAGCCTTCCTACTGAAGAAACATCTCACCACTACCGCCCAATTAGATCAAATTGGGTGGCTGGCTCTTTTTGTTGTGTGCATGATAATACAAAGACTCTCCAAGTTCCTGCTCAACAAAGGCTTGTGTGAAACAGGCTTTGAAGACACAATAACATTCCTCTTGCGAGTTTCAAGCCCGGAGGCTAAAAGCACCAAGTAACTATTCATTCTTCCATCTTGAGAGACATTCCTAACCTCGTTCAAAGGCCTGAAAAAACATGCCCTAGCTACATGCCTGCACACCTTCAGCAGGGCTTTCCCCTTCTATCAGAGCTGGCTAGAGAAAGAAGTTTCATACAGAAAAGAATGAAATACATTTGAGAGTTTTGTTTCACTTTTAAGAACTCTTAAGTTGTTTAAAGCATTCGAGACTGCCTCCATATGAATTGATCAGCTATGTTAGTCCACTGAAGAGTAATGTTCATCGTTTACATGTTTAAAGTACAATGTTGGTGCACAGTGTGCCCACTCTTTAACTTCTGCTCCCAGGAAGCAGCTGTGGGAGGAGGAGGGAGTGTGCACAGCAGCTGGAACAGGACAAGGGATGATCTGGAGCTGTTTGACTTCCATCACTGCTCTTCTATTTAGGTTCATCCGCCTCTGTTTTGATCTCAAACTGGTAAGATGGATGTAAATCACACGTGGCTATCCACCCATATCAAGATATCCAAGGCATTCAAGAACATTATGCATCATGTTCACAAGATGATGATAAAGTCAACAAAATACAAGATTATTTCCAAAATACTGACACTAGAACAAATATTAACTTTAAACAAGAAAAAATATTTACACTTTTCAACATACAGCTTCCTAAACAAACGAAATTCCTCTTTATACATTTTATTTTGCTGTTTCTCAGAAATCTGAATGCCATTATGTGTAAAATGAAGAAATAGAGACAATTACTAAAGAATAGGCCAGCGTAACTACAGTCACCATTTCATGGTACGGAATGAGCACACGGAATGAATGGAGGCGGCAGATGGGAGTGAGGGCAGCCGAGGTGAGACCCCTTTGCAGGAAGGCAAGCTGCTTACATCTGCCCAAAGCTTCTGCAGGACCCCGCCCCAGATGTGCCAGCCAGGCTGCTTTTTGGGATTCCTCAACCACACACAGGAGATAAAAAGTCTCCTTTGTTTGCAATAGTTTTCAGTACACCTAAGCTAAGGTTTCCTTATCTGTATTTCATTTTATATATCCAATCAAGCGATTAACTATTTAGTACTCTTGCATTTCCCTTTTTTCTAAAGAGAAACAAGTATTTTTTACTTTGTAGTTTAGTTGACACTATTAAGAAAAAAAAATCAACCGTGATCTGCAACACAGAAAAGTGGACCAAATGCTAAAAATACTGTAATATAGCAAAGCACAAAGGGATGGTACAGTGTGCCCATGCTTCGCGAGCAAAGTCAAAAAGAGAACAAGGTAAATGGTAACAGGTTAAAGAGAGGCAATTTTTTCAATATTAACAATGCAGTTTCCATCTGTCTAAAATACATTTTTGTCCTCCTAAAGATTTCAATTAGTCGCTTTCACTTTCCCCAAATGAAAATGGTTCCGTTTGAATTTACCATCACTGCAAAAAGCTGAGTATTGCTCATTTTTCCCCTCATGTAGCCATGGTACAGTTCTTCGTTCTCACCAAAACAAGGAATGCATTACCTTACTGACCTCTAAGAGTCATTTCGAATCCTGTGGCAAGCTGAGCTGCCCTACCTCTTTCAAGGACTGTGCAGCTGAGCTACCTGCTGTTGGTCATTTCCAGGAAATACAAATGTACTGTGAAAGGAAAATCTTTGTGGATAAATTCCAAAATAGGAAAAAAAGTAAGATAATATTGTCTAGCCTCAACTAAGTAAACAACTTGTTAGTTTATGTCCTCATTATTATACAACATTCCACTACATAAACACCACATTTGCTATTTTGAAGTAACAAGCAATTCAGAAATTCTCATCAGGAATTGCAGGAGAGGAATCATTAATTACGACAGCACAAACTTTTCTGAGGAAATGAAAATTAATCCCGTTTTTCAGAGACCACTCAGCCAACCCCACCATCACTTACCCACAGCACCTGTGTGAGTCAGAAGTGGAAGAGCCACCATCGTTTCAGCAAAGTACCCAACCTTTATTTCTCTGGCTGTCACCACAGAGACCAAGTACCATGAAAAAGCACATCGTACCATGCAGGGAAGGCTGCAGGCTTTACCAGCCCTGTGACATGGCAGCAAAGGACATTCTGTTACACCTGTGCCTTCTCCAGGAAAGAGAAGAGCTTCTGTATTTCTCCTATTTTAATATCTATGTGAGGGCTCTAGCATCACAGCTGACAGTGACTCCCAAACACCTTGTCAATCACTTGCACAGGAACCATCATACATTAATTGGGAATTACTGGAGGACCATTGGCTCCTTGCTCTAGCAATTTTCAAAGTATTTCAGCAAAGGGCCTGAGCATCATTTACTCGGACACCAGCACTCCCCTGCAGCACATACAGAAGGCTTCCGAGCTTGTCTCTGAAGGCAAAACGTCTCCCCTGTCACTCGTTTCTTGCTCTCTAGGGGTTAAAATTCTCTTTTCTAACACAGCAATCTTCTCTTCAAAATGAAGGCCAGCAGGCTGAAGATTAATTACCACCCAGTGTTTTAATCTAAAAGATTCCCTCACTGACACACATGAGCCGTCACTCGAGGTGCCTTTGCATCTCTGACACAGCACGGGGCACGGGAAGCTCAGGTCAGACCCAAAACAAGTCACAGCTTCAGCCATGGTGTTTCAAGCTCCCCACCTCCCTTTCCTTTGCAGTCACTTACAAACTGATAAACAGAAGACCCCAGCTGAGATGTGCTGTAAGAAGAGAAATAAACTCAATCTTCTACCTCCCATGTACACTTCTGGAGGTTCTTTTACTCTCTCAATGAAGACACACAACTCTGGGCACAGCATTTACATGAATGTTACTGGTGATGTACAGACATGCAGTATCTTGTGAGGAGGATGATGGGAGGGTTTGTTTTGGTTTGGTTTTAATTCTACAGTTCAGTGAAATAAGGGCAGAAGGAACCCATACAATCAGACTGGCTTAGTCTCTTCTGCTCCAGCTTCAAGCTCTTGATTCCTTCAGGGAACTGTGCCACTGAAGGAAAGCTCCCATGCACAAGCTAGTTAAGTATTTTATTGACTGGCAAATCCAGCTTATGGAGTTCCTACCCTATAGTTATGTCTTAACAAATATTTGTGCACCACACTGAAAGCCAGACCGCTGAAACTAGAAGGAGCCAAGGCTGCTAGGTAATTCCCGTTTTTTCTATTCACACAGATTCTGTATTTCAAAGAAAGCACGTGCAATCCTTAGGTGCCCTAGTGGGTTAAAAATGGCCAACCTACACAGGTGGGAGGGGACGGGCTGAGGAAGAAGAAACACAGCCAATTAAAGCTGTAGATGTTCCCAGACTCTACATTCTTCCATTATATAACATGTATCATCAGAGAGTTCAAATGTGCAAGTACACTTCAACAGCTCTACTAGCTGTAAAGTGCACAACGTCCTCCTGAAGCGTATCTTATTTGAAAATTTAACAGGTCATTTCTTCCACATTCCCAGCTTCCAAAAAAATAGGATTTTACAACAGTTGACAAAATGTACGCCGGTAAATCTTCTGTGATACACCACGGAACAGTACATTTCACCTTCCAGCTCAGGTGGCTGATACCAGATCTTCCAACTAGACTCCCAAATTATTACAAGCACTTGAACACACACAAACTTTCACTGTCTCATCTGCCTGATCAAAAATTACTCTGAAGAAAATACACTTCACAATTACCCAAGGTTAAATCTCTAATAATAGTCTTCAGAGAACATGACCTAGATATGTCAAACATGATCAGAGAGACATATATCAAGACATCTTTTAGTTAGTTAAGAGTGCCAGGCTTATTTAAATCTCCTTTATCTGTTCACACCTTGGCTTTTGTTAAATTTCACATCATTTCTGTAAGTGGAGAGTAAAGCTGTTAAACTTGTGAATCTTTTTTTTTTTTAAGTTACCAACGTCTCTCCTTTACTATCTCTATTTCATGTAGTCAAAATAACAATCATCACAGTCACCATTTATCAAAGCCCCAGAATTATGTAAAAATAGAATAATGCTATTCATTTTTATGAACAGGTACTCTAACACATCAGATCATGTACAGATGACCAAAAGCCAGCTTTTACTATTCTGACAAGTTGGGAATTCGGATAACATATTTGTTAGTATTAATGTATTTGTGTTGCAGCTCTTACCAGAAAATGAAAACCACATCTGCTATAACAAGCTACAATAGCTTTGTCCTTTAAAGTTTTCTTTTACAATATATTCTTTAAATTTAAAAAAAAGTGAGAGAATCTATACTTACTAATCCATAAGACAAATCATTAAACTAATGAACCCAAATCAAATTTATAACTGTCCAAGTAGTAGAGTGTAAAGAAGAAAATGCTGCAGTTCATAAAATCTGTGTGAATATAGTTCTCCTTTTATTGTATGTATTTTATAAAATCAAGGGGTTTTAATGTTAAAATTCACTCATTCTTATTTATCTCGTACTTAATTCAGATTTATACCTGTGGTTTACTGCAGTGGTTGTGACAGGGATACTACAAGACAAAGAATTCAGGAAAGAAGAGCAGGTAAATTCTGCTTGCCTTACTAAGCAAATCACCCTGTTAAGGTCAGCAGAATATCCAAATACTAAAAAAAACCAAAAAATCTAATAACAAATAAGGAATACGTGTGCTTCCTAAGCAGAGTGTCCATCCCTGTAATAAAGATCAAAAGAAAAATACAGAAGGAAAAACAGCTTCAGAAAACTGCAGTACCATGCAGAACGAGCACCTCTGGAACAAACTCTGTGTATATCCAGGCTCTCCACATTTCTCTGTAGTCATCCTCAAACTTTCAAATATCACCATCCCAGATCACAAACACCTTGCAATTCTCTCTATCTACATCATCCTGCCATAGTTTCTGTGTCCCCCAAGTAATTTCCATCTCATTTCCATCTCCTTCCCATACCAGTTTCTACAAGTACTCCCCAGCCTGTACCTCAAGCTCCCCATTATCTTCTGTCAGCAACCCCCAGTGTCTCCTAGTCACAGCACAGGTCCCATGAACAGCTTTCCCCTCCTTTTTCCTCTGCCTCTTAGAAGTATTTCATAACTCTGTCAATCAAACACAATAATTAGTTTTCACGGAAACTTGGCACAGAGGTTAAACCTAAAATCAAATTAGTTTTGGAAAATAATATCTATTTTTCTTCCATATCACTGGACACCAAAATTATTTTTTAAAGCTTATGTGACTTTATTCACATAATAATCAGTACTGAACAGATTCACTTTCAGAGCTTCAATAAACTGGGAAAAAAACCCACTTTTTCACAAACAAGCTATTATACAGTTACTTGTTCAAAAGAATATTCAAGTACCTTTACTTTCAGTACTTGCACTCATGTATATAAGAAGTCATGAAAATTGTACAGCCCTAATGAACATAAAAATTTTAGCTACTATAAAGTATTCCTGAAACATACTGAAGATATTGGTCAAATAACATTCCCACTCCACAGCTGCTTGCTGCATTTTATTTAAGAGCTGTAATTCTCTGTTTACAAGTGTTATCTAAGGAAATTTATGATCTCCCTTCAGTTGTTATTAAAAGTCAGCATCATCCTCACCCTGCAATGTTCTGTTTCATTTTTAAATTTAAACCACATTCAAAAACCTGTTTAAACATTAACTAAATGTGAAAACCATGTGCTAAAGACGTACAAGTACTACCTTATAATCATATGAATTTGTTTATAAATCATTCTGTTTCCGTTTTTAAGCCAGGAAAACAAAAGAGAAACACCTAAACCCATTAATTATAAGCTTGTGGTCTTGTTAAACAGGAGAACTGCAAATATGCAAGTATGTGAAGACACAGGCTCAATTTTGGCAAATAATTAGGTATGGGGAAAAACTGGTGTGTGCATACAGTAAGAAATGCACTGTTTTGTCTACAGTAATACCCACAAAGCATGGAAAACTTTCATAACATGCTGGTATTTACCTTGGTGCTGACCCAAAACTACAGAAACTTCTGTTCTTCAGTTCTGGAAACAACATGCCCCTAGAAACCTAATTTAACTGTACAAGTCTTGTTTCGGCACCCTTGTGGGTCTCTTCCAACTCACCAACTCAGGATATCCTATGATTTTATGAATTGCTGTGTTTCTGTTGTTCCACCTGAAGTTTTTAAACAACACAACTATTGAAAACTATTAAAGAAATAAATTCAAAAAGCAAGCAGTGTCCCAACAAAAACAGAACCCAGGTATATAGTACAAGAATGACATGAGTAATTTTCTGTTTACCATCATGTGTATTTTCATGAGAACCACACAAAAGTTTAGTTCTACCCTTAGAAGTGTCTAGCTTTAACTGGATACAGGCAAAAGGTCTAACAACCCTATAGATGCCCTTGTGCTGCATTCCCTTTTGTACTGTTTTCCATCTTCTTACATCACCAAAAAACCCCAAAGCCCCCATGCAGTGGGTGAAACAGTCAGCATCAAAGCTCGAGTGAGCCAAGTTACCACTTGCTTACACGACACATACTCTCTTCAGTGTTATTAGCACTTGCATTCAGGAGTTCTCGGAGTCATCAACAAAATGGAAATCAAGCTTTGAAGATCAAAGCAAAATACCTGGATTCATTCTACTATCCTACTACAGCATTTCCTGTTTCTCCAGAGCCAACATCTAATGGTTTCCTTTTTGGAATATTTTTGACTGTATACTCAGAACACAAGCTATCAGCAGTTCATTTCAAAAACCCCTGCTCATTTGAGGAGCCTTCTGACAGCAGCCCCAAAAGCAGGATCCACAGCATATGCACAACATCTGCTCACCTGTTGTCTTGGGTTTGTGTGCAGGGTTTTGGTAGCAGGGGGCTACAGGGGTGGCTCCTCCGAGAGGCTGCTGGAAGCTTCCCCCACGTGTGACACTGCCAGTGCCAGCCAGCTCCAAGCTGGACCTGCTGCTGGCCAAGGCCAAGCCCAGCACTGCCAGCGGCAGCTCCTCTGGGATAATGCATTTAGGAACAGGAAAAGAACTCGCACAGCTGCAGCCAAAGAGAGGAGTAAGGATATCTGAGACCACTGTGGATATAGGAAACTACTCTGCAGAGGAAGTAGCAGCACAGACAACATGCAGTGAACTGGCCAAAACCCCCGTTCTCATATCCCTGTGCTGCTGTGGGGAGGAGGTAGAGAAATGGGGAGTAATGCTAAGTGGGAGGTGGGGGGAAAGTGTTCTAAGATTTAGGTTTTATTTCTTATTATCCTACTCTGATTTGATTGTTAATAAATGAAACTAATTTGCCCAAGTTGAGTCTGTTTTGCCCATGACAGTAACTGATGGGTGATATCTCCCTGCCCTTGTCTTGACTCATGAGCCTTTTGTTATATTTTTTTCTCCCGTGTTTAGCTGAGGAGGAGAGTGATAGAGTGGCTCTGGTGGGCACCTGGTGTCTAGCCAGAGGCAGCCCACCACATCTGTGCGTGCAAAACTCAAAGCAGGAGGAAAACGCCTTAGGGCTACACTGCTCTCTCCCCTCAATTTTTCCATGTCATGGGCTGGTGTTTTCCAGCACAACTTGGCAACTGCAGCAACGTGGCCTTCCAGCTGCAGCATAAAAGTCCACTCATCAGAGGACCCAAGCACCAAAGAGTCACCAGCTAGGCTAGACACAGACATGAGTACCCAGTTCTCTAAAGCAGAGGTAAAAGTTTGGGCAGGAGAGCATGCAGAACTGCACTGAAACTACAGCACTTCTAACAGGAAAAAAGAGAGCTAGGGCAGAGCCAGCTGTTTGGAAACAGCCAAGAATATATGACAGGGAAGGCAATGGGATTGGAGAGTGCAGAAGAATGCTGTGGGTGAGAGAGAAATGTTTTTCAATTAAATTTGGGAAATGACATGATTATTTCAGCCAGTATCCTCAATGTTAGGAGAAATAATCACACTTGAAAGAGATTAAAAATACTCTAGAATCTAATGCCTGAACAACTTGGAGGCAGCTGGCAGGGAAGGACAGGGGAGCAGGGAAAAGGACAAGAGTTAGCTAGTTTGCATCAAAGCAGCAACAATCATTTTACCCATTAGGAGATGAATAGCCAGCATTTGGGGTCATTGTCTTATAGGTGGCAACAAGAGAAAATTCCAGAATGGATAAAACAAGCATTATCCAGATAGTTTGTTTTGGCCTTTGGGATAGGGTGGAAGATTGCTGTATGGAGAGGGGGAAAAAAAAAAAGCATGTGCAGTCCCTTTGCTACTTCTGAGACTAAAAGTGTAAATAATACCCCATGAAAGAGATGGAGAGTAAAGAAAGAGTACTTAGGGCAGCCTTCCCAGCCCTTGTTCTCATACCTGCAGCTTCACCTTTCCCTTCCCAGCTCCAGATGTTTTCTCCTCTCCGCTGTACTGCAAACACACCAAGGAGCTTTTCCTTCATCTTTCGCTTGCTCAGACACCAACAGGAGAAACCACAACCGCAACCTCCCCTCTCTCAGCTGCAGCCTGAACAGCCTCAGCTGCCAGAAGGAGCACGGGAGAAGCTGGCCAAGGAGGCACAGCCCACTCTGCTGCTTGCTGGGAAAGGCAGGCAAAGCTTTGGGGAACTGGAGCACCCTTACTGCACGTGGAGTTTTCAGGTGAACGGTTCAGCTCAAGGTCCTCAACAACTTTTTCAGGCACGTGCAAGCAGTCCCATAAGTCACTCAGTTCCAGGCAGGTTTTCTTAGGAATGGCATAAGGTACAACCTACATGGAACAAGTCTCCTGCCAAAGTGAAGTTTTACCTCCAAAAGCAAAAAGGGTACAAGCACATGTCAAAAAATTGCTGTAAAAATGGTTTAGCATGAATGAAACATTGTTGGGTTTCTTTCCTTAGCACACTCAAAAGATGAGCTAGTCGGGCTGAATTTTGCAAGGGAAGTTTCAGTTGATGGCAAGAAATCTAGCCTGGGAAATAAGAATCCCAAGGGTTAATGTCTGAGAAAGCCACAAAGCAACAAACAAAGCTTTATAGCAGGAAGGGAGAAGGAACAGCCATGGCTCAAACTCCTCATATAATTACAACCTGATTCTTCCCTTGCCTCCCAGAAGAAGCTGTGCCTCCTCAATCCAATCCTAATGTTGGGAAATAAGAACCAACTTCAAAAAACAATTACTCTATTACACTCTACACAATGCTGCCCTTAAAAACATCTGCATAGTATTTTTCAGCCAGTTCTTATATCAAGTTTTCCACATCCTAATCTTTCACTGAACAGCATAATCACAGCAGGTGTCTACCTAACACCACCATGGAGAGCACTGCCACAGCTTTTATGTTAAAGATGACATATAGTTCAATTAAACAAGCTGTCCACAGCAAAAGGAAAGCAGTGCATTTAGAAAAAAACTGTGTAAGCAAACGATTATGACACTGCTCCCCGCCAGACCTGCCTTCTCATACCCTTCGTATCTTCTGTATTTACCCACACACTGACCAAGGATCTTCTCTCACACTTACTTCCCAGTCTCAGCACCACACAGGTGATGCTCTCAGCAAAGTGACTTAACTCCAGAACATTTTGCATCCTCTGGCAAAAATCCCCTCCTGAAGAATTCACAACACCAATGCTGTCCCAAGCAGATATGGATTCCCGAGGTAACAAGGGCCCTTGCAAGCACGTGCCAGAACTGAGAAAAGGTGTAGCTGTGTAGATTTGTGTATGTTTAGTCACAAGTAATGTGTGGTGACAGTCAGCACAGTCCTGTCAGCCACAAGAATTACCATTTCCTACCAGCTACCGCTTGAACCAGACCAGCAATATTTGCACTGATCTTAAGTCCTACCTCGAACTTTCAAATTAACTTGGTATTCATAGGTCATGTAAGACTAACACTTAAGATTGCTTTTCTCTAATGGGCAACAGCAGCAAGTGCCAAGTGGCAAATGTGAAGAGACTGTTTTGCTTTGTTCAAGTTATAAGGATGCAAAACCTCTAAAAATGAAAAACTTATGATCCCAGGCCTCACACTAACACCAGCCCTCAGTGTTCCCTTCAGCACAGCCAACAGGCGACACAAATACTGAGATGATGTAAACAGGGCTATGAGATTCACCCCCTAATGTTACTGCATATATTCATAGTATGTAGGTATGCAGGAAACTGCTAAAATCGAGTGACAAAATTTACTAGATAACTATCTACCAGTACTTGTTTGCACCAAAACAAAACACTCTTCACCTTCCATGAAAGGATTTACACAGATGCGCTGTACTTTGTGAGCTCTTAACAAGATACATTGTTCTGTGCTGCATGAAGTTACCACTCAACAGAAACATCACACTGCTTCCAACAAGGCTCCTACTCATCTTACATGTCTGTAATCAACGTGCAACAGCCTGGCAGAAGTTTTTCTTGAATTAAAAATTAAAAGCTTCAGGAAGAAACAGAACACATCAGTCAATACCAAAAACACAGTTCATATTCACAGTGCTCATTCTTGTGCCGTTTGTAACACTGTAGTCAGTGTGGGACAGCCACACAGTATCACCTGAAACACAAGTGATAGATACAATGCTCTAAAGGCTTTGAAGTCTGTTTTCAAACCCAAAGCAGCTTCCAACAGAACTAACACTGGTCACAGGCCCGTGAGGTAGATGCCCTCAGCCGTGCACGTGTTAGCACTGCTCTCCTCTTGGCCACAAGCGTGATGATTACTGACCAAACCAGGATTACACTGGGAGTTTCCTGTTTCCAGCCCAATACTAGAGGTAACTCGCTTTCACACCCCTTTCCCACACACTTTTGAAGTACTGCTAATTCTGAAAAGTAAAAAAAACGTGGCAACGCGGTAAGCACAGTATTGTATCCCCGGCTGAACAGGAGTGTCCAAAGCTGCTTTGGAAGCACTCCCCAGCCCGTGCAGCTGCGGGACAGCGGCGGGACACCCGCAGGGATGCTGCGCTCCTGGACGCTTCTGCCACTAAAACATGCTGCAGTGAGGCCAAAAGGCTCAAAGAAACCAACCCAAGCCGTGGCTGCCCCGGGGGACGATGCCACCCGCCTCGAGCCCCCGGGGAAGGCACCGCCAAGATCAACCTCGACCCCCGCCCCAGCCCCCTCCCCGCGGTCGTTCCACTCCCCGAGCGGAGCCGCGCCCCGTCCCGCCCCGTCCCGGCTCACCTTCCCCGGCGGGCGCCCGGCTCCTACATCTCCTCCCGCTTCTGGAAGCTGATGCTGGCGTACGCGCTCAGATCCTCGCCACAGTGGCCACTCCCGCGCTGCTGGCCCGGGGGCTTCGGCGGCAGCGGCTGCTTCGCCTCGGCGGGGGCGTGCGGGTGGTGGTGGCGGCGGTGGCCGCAGTCCCTCACCAAGTCCAGGTCGATGTAGTTGAGCCCGTTCTCCAGGGCGGGCGCGGCCCCCGGGTCCCGGCGGGCGGCCGCCTCCCCCACGCCGGGCCGCAGCCACACGTTCTCGAAGGAGGCCGAGCTGTGCCGCTTCACCTCCTCGGCGCCCCCCGCGCCGCCGCACGGGAAGGGTGCCCCGAGCCCACCCGCCGCTCCGCGGGCCGCGCTCGGCGTGGACGAGAACGTCTCGGAGCTGTGCCGCCGCCGGCCGCCCTGCGGGTCGGCGCGGATCACCTTGGCGCTCTGGTTGCGGCCGGGGCTGAGGCTGACGCGGGTGAAGGCGCTCCCTGCGCCCAGGCCCCCCAGCAGGGAGGAGGAGCGCGGCGGCGCCGCCGACAGCTCGGCCGGCGGCCGCTGCAGCTCCGGGGACGCCGCGGTGGCGGCCGCCGGCG